>WWET01002008.1:153706-169109 GCA_011038615.1 Limnodynastes dumerilii
GGAAGGGACTTGATGACGCAAGTGGCGGCATCAAGCCCCGTCCCGACCCCTAATTTAAGTAAAAACGGGGCCGTATGAACCTGGGGGCGGAGCCTAATGACGCGATTTGAATAAATCGCGTCATTAAGCCCCGCCCCCGCATGTGGCGCAAGCTTCTCTCCGGAATCTCCCGGAGAGAAGCTGCAAAAAGTCGGCAACCATGATATATAGATAGATATATACATAATATAAATATATCCATATACAGCACATACATACATACATACATACATACATACTTTTACACACACCCCACCCCACACATACACAGAAAACCGTTAAAATAAAGATAATAAGATAAAGCTTACCTCATTCACAAATCTACAGCTCCTCTGCTATCTTCCGTCATTGTGAGAGATGCGAGGGGGAGGGAAATGTGTGCTGGGCACTGTGAGGGACAGAGGGGGAAGGAGATTCTCTGCTGGGCTGTCTGCATGTGAGGGAAGAAGGGGGAGGGGGGAATCGTCACTGTGCTATCAGCTCCATGAAGGAAGGAGGTGTAAGTAAGTCACCAGCTGCAGCAGCACTTCTGTTACCAATGAAGGAGACACTCTCAGAGCTCCGATCCTAACTTACGATGTCTATTAGGATTAGTGCTCTGAGACTGTCTCCTCCATTGGTAATAGAAATGCTGCTGCAGATGGTGTCTTGCAGGAAGACAGTGAGTGTGCCGAGTGTAACATACACCAGCCAGCACACTGGCGGCTGCTCTGTGTATGTTATGATCCGCACAATCACTGTCTCTCTGTAAGACACCCAGCTGCAGCAGCATTTCCGTTATTTAGAGGAGACAGTCAGAGCGCGGATCCTAACATACACTGAGCGGCAGCAGCTCAGTACCCTAAATGTTTTATTTTTACTTACATTTTTTTTTTCAGTATGTAAAAGATTAAAGGGCCCCTTGGTGTGTTGGGCCCTTGGGCACTAGCCCAAACTACCCAGTCATTAAGACAGCCCTGTCCCCTGCTATATGAATTGCACTGGCCCTGACTAACTGGCTCTAAGGCTAACTAACAAGTGAGATTTCAAGTAAACTAAACTACTTCAATAACATCTACTAAACTTAACGTGTTTACTAACTAAACTAAACTAACCTAAACTAAACTAAATTACATAACTAACTTCTAAAGTAAACCAAACTAAAGTAAACTAAACTACTTAATTAGCTTGTATCAAAAACAAAACTAAGCTACTTAACTCTGAACTGGATCCAGGCTTTAAAAATTTGGCCATGGATCTAGATCTATAATGTACACCTTGGATGAGATTTACTAAGGTTGATTTAGGTTAGATCGCTGGAGTTAATGTTTTTTAGTCACAAATTTGATTGTTCCAGATTTACTATTGTTGAATCTCAATAAAATCTCCAGAGATGGGTGTTCGTTTAAACTGGCAATGATGAAATCGCTCTGTTGATTTTTTACATTGCTTACATAGAAAAAATTGTTGCATACATTTATCTGCTTCCCCAGCCAGGAATCATATTGGCATGAACAAAAACTAGCCTTCTATAGGCTCTCTGGATTTCCTAATGTCCTTGGAGCTATAGATTGCACACATATTGCACTGAGACCACCTAGAAACAAGGCCTATTTATACACCAATAGACACTTGTGCCACTCCCTGAATGTGCAGAAGGTCTGTGATGCAAATCTAAAAATAAATAGTGTTTGGGCAGGCTATCCTGGTTCATGCCATGACTCCTATATCCTGAGGCAGTCATCCCTGTTTCCCAAATTTAATAATGGTCAAATGCCAGAGGGATGGCTTTTGGGTATGTATCAAATAATGTCACTTTGTTTTTGTTATATTGCTATAGTCCTGTATTCTGTATCATTATGTTTTTTACCTTTTTTAAGGTGACTCTGGATATGGGTATCAATCTTGGCTGTTAACTCCTCTGTTGCATCCTCAGACTCCTGCACAACATCGATATAATGGTGCACACTCCTCCACTAGAAGTGTGATAGAACGCACCTTTGGCCTTTTAAAAATAAGGTTCAGGTGCCTTGATAAATCTGTTGGAGTGCTTCTGTACACCCCTGAAAAGGTTTCATATATCATGTTGGCTTGCTGTTTGCTCCATAATATTGTGTTAAGTCAACCAAACACAGACAATATTGAAGCAGACAGTGAGCAAGTGGAGCTCCAAATACCATCAAATGAGGAGCAAACAACAGAGGGTAGGAGGCAGACAAGGTATGAGGTAATAGAGAATTTTCCTGTTCCTTCTCCCTGGCAGTACAAACGATGGATATATCCCGTCTGAAGTGCAGTACCAGTATAGGAAATAAGAAGACCCGGAGGCTGTATATAAGCACCACATCTTCCTCCATCCGGTGTCTTCTTATTTTCTGTTGCTGTGTGCCAGGGAGAATAGCTAGGCTATATTTATTTTTTTTGCCTACCTTATGGTACTCTCCGGTCCATTCCTCTGGGTTTGGCGGGAGAAAGGAGGTGCAGACCGGCCTCAGCTCACAGGAAGACTCCGACTACCGCAGATTCGGTGAGCAGCCGGAGACCACTGCCACGCGCTGTCCTGCGCAACAGTACAGGCATATGAGGTAACTTCCGGCGGAGATCCTCAGGCTGCAATGCATGATGGGAGCAGAAAGCTCCATGGGCGCTGCCATGTTTCGCAGCAAATAGGTGATCCTGGGCACATGAACTTTGGCACTATATAACAAGGTCCAGCCCCTTCCTGCTTTTCGGTGACTACTCAGCAGCATGTCTGAAGAGAAGCGTCCACCGACCAGAAGGTCAGGATAAGTGTCCCTTGAATATAATTAGATATTAGTTAGTGTTATGACACCACTGGGATTACCTTGGGTGGAGAACCAGGGTGGTTATTGGATAAGACGAACGAGGCTTGCCAAGGCATGGAGTCTAATGGGATCTGGTTCTTCGCTAGAGCCTCTGATGGTGAGGATAGTCTGGGCTGCAGATTTACCTTCAGGTCGTGACCCCTGGGGTGACAACCGGGAGAAGAAAGTTAGTGAAAGCAGGGCAGAGGGGAATGGAGGAGAGAGTATGGGTAAAAAGGAAATGTAGTACCAGAAGGAACTGGACTGTGACGAACTACAATAAACACAGAATGGATGAGACCGGGGGTGACAATACAGTACAGACTGAATAAACAAACAAAGTAACTCACTCACTCTCTTATACAGAAGGAAATCCCCTAAGGAATACAAACACAGGCACTCGGGAACAGGAAGGGTTAATACAAGGAGGATAAAAATGGCAAGGAGGAAAGAGGGGAGTACAGACAAAAGGGTAACTGGCAGGAGCAAGGCAGGACAATGATGCTGCACTCAAGATCAAGATATAAGACAAGAAAGGCACAAAGGCAAAGAGAGAGGGCTATAAACACCTATGAGGAAGCTATAACCAGCGCCTGCAATGAGGGCAGGCAGGGATTTAAAGAACTGCTGGCCAATAGTAACTTGCAGGGAGTGCGCCAAAGGAGGAGATAGGCTGGCGTCATGGTGACTGAGACGCATCCCTGACACCAGCCCGACAGTCAGGAGAAATGTGCATCCCTGGTTGCCCGGCAACGCTATCTCAGAGAGCCGGAAGTCGGGGAAGCAGCGAGACAGCGCATCTAACTGGAGGACAGAGGCAGGATCTGGAGGGGAACAAAAGCCAGCTGACGGGACACTGCAGCGGTGAGTAAAGCAGGAGAGACTGAGAGCGTGAGTGCGGGGGACAAAAGCAGCTTGCCGTGGCCATGTGGCTCTGCTTAACAGTTAGTTAGTTTGTGGTCATGCTTATAAGGTGGTTAGTTAGAGGTGTATAGGTAGTTAGATAGATAGTGTAGCAGGTAGTTAGGGAGTAGATTATTTTTTATAAATAGTGTGTGTTTTTAGTGTTATGTTCCCTTACTTACTGACTCAGCAAAGAAACACAAGGCTATGAAGTGTGTAGCCTGTGACTCCTCTCTGCCCGAGGATTATAATGCAGGAACCTGTGAACAATGTCTTGCTAAAACACAATCTCAGCCCTCTCAGCAAATGGCAGACTTTATTCAGATGTTGGGAAATACTCTATCTGACACATTCTTAACTAAGGAAGACTTACATAAAGTATCTAGTAAATGTTCCAGGTCTGTTCTGTCTGAGGTATCTGAAGGTTCAGCTGAAGAGGGCAGATATGTCTCGGGCAATTCAGACCATTCTGAAGATGAGCCTCTAGAGCAGCAGAAAGATTATTCCTTAAATCCTGATCTGGTGGACAGCTTATTAAAACTAATCTACAAGATGCTTAAGGTCCAGGATTCAAAGGAGAATAAAGTTCTACAAGACTTAATATTTAGGGACCCTAAGAAAAAACAAAGAATGTTCCCTGTATCTCCAATAATTTAACTTATTGCAGACAAGTGGGAATCACCTGACAAGCAGTTTTCTGGGATTGACAAATTTCCATTCGCCACAGAGTATGCTCGCAAGTGGGACAAACCCCCCAGAGTGGATGCAGCCATTTCAAGGATTTTGAAAAAAAAACATCTTACCGCTTGAAGACGCTAACACCTTTAAGGACAACATGGAGCGGAAGGTAGAAATAAATTTGAAAAAATCACATTGCTTGCCCGGGGCCACACTAAGACCAGCCATTGCATCGGCAGTCACAACAAGGGCCATGCACACATGGTGTCAAGACCTAGAAAGAAGCATTGCGGATGGCGTAAAGAGAGGAGAATTGACAAAGGTACTACACGACATTCAGCTAGCCACAGAACTTCTCTGTGAGGCTTCACTAGATATCGTCAAACTCACAGCTAGATCAGTGGCTGCAGCTACGGTAGCTAGACGGGCTTTATGGTTAAAACCCTGGGCGGCAGATAGTCAATCTAAACACCGGCTAATATCTCTTCCCTTTTTGGGGGAATACCTTTTTGGCCCAAAACTTGATGACATCATTCAGAAGACATCAGGCAGAATGTCAAGCTGGTTGCCACAAGACAAGCCAAAGAAATCTTTCTTTGCCAGACCTGCTAGACCATTGCAGGCTGAATACAGGGAAGCAAGGGCCTATAGACATGGCAGATCCTTCTCCAGAAGATTTCAACCTGGTCCGTCCCGCAGTAGCTTTTGGGCTCAAAGAGGAAAGGAGGGGCATTTTTTTTTTCGGCCCTTCTCACAATGACGCCAACAGCAATCATCCTTCCATGAAGACCACAGTGGGAATAAGGCTACTACAGTTTGGCCAGCTATGGAAATCGACCGTCTCAGACAGGTTGGTACTCGGTGTCCTTCTCACATTCGCAAACTCTACACTGGTTTGTGCAATCCCCTGCCTCAAGATTTGGAAGGGAAAGGCGAGCGCTAAGGGAAAGTATAGCTTAACTCCTGCAGCAGAAGGTAATAAGAGAGGTACCCTCGCTTCAGAAAAAATCAGGGTGCTATTCCAAAATATTTGTAGTTAAGAAAGCCTCGAAAGCCTTAGATTTAAGGCCTCTAAACCAGCATATAAAACTGATGAAATTCAAGATGGAGTTCCTAAGGTCTATTTTTACTTCTTTACCACCACGGATGTTCATGACATCGGTCGATCTCAAGGATGCCTATCTTCACATACCAATATTTCCTGGACATCAAAGATACCTCAGATTTGCGGTCTTTGGCCACCATTATCAATACCGCCCTACCATTTGGGTTATCTTCTTCACCCCGGACTTTCAGAAAGATTTTAGCCCCTTTGGTAGCAGTACTGAGACAGCAAGGTGTATTTTTATGGGCATACTTGGACGACCTACTCATAGCAGCTTCATCCGAGGAAAAGTGCCATCTGCACACGTTCAAAGTAATAGCCTTCTTAGAAAATCATGGCTGGTTGGTGAACTATGCGAAGAGCCAGCTTATTCCCAACCAGGTAATAACTTATCTGGGGATCACTATAGACTCCTTACAAGACAAAGTGTTTCTTCTTTTTTCAGCAGAAAAGATCCAGCAAGAAGCATATGGTCTACAATGCCAACCGTGGGTCACAGCAGGCGACTGTATGAAGGTTCTCGGGGTGATGTCTGCAGCGTTAGAGATATGGGCCAAATTTATGGGCCAAATTTCATTTCAGGAGTTTTCAACACTACTTCCTGAGACAATTGGACAAGAAGCAATAAACAATGTAACAATATAGTAACAGCGCACTACTAGGCTATGTAAACATAGAGACAGGATGTTACAAGTGTATATCTTCTACACGTTGTTGCCTCTGTTATGAAAGTCACAAAAAGTTACACCCAGTACTTGAGGGGTTAAAAAGAGGCTCCTTGAACACTGTCTAGGCTCAAACAGCAGTTCAAAGCAATTAGTGTTGTTTATACAGTGATAATGAGATCCTTTGATGTAGCTTATGGTTGGATGCACCCAGGAGAGTGTGCTCTGTCCTGTAATGCCGTGCCGTTCACAGTGGGCTCTGTTGTTACTGCACTGTTTACAGTAAAGATATCCAGACTACAGGGATCGTGGTCTCCGTTGCCCGTTTGACTGAGGCTGTGGTTACCATGTGCTGTTCCACTCTGTGTCGGTGTCTCACTGCTGCACGTCATGTTAGAGAGGGGAGGCTTCTTTCCAGATTGACAGATAGTGGTTTCCTCTCTGTCCTCCTTCCAAAAAGAGATATCCCGTGACCTCAGGGTAATTTGGGATAAAAAATTAAGAAAAAAGCACCTAATAGTGCAAATCAATATTTTATTGGCAGACAAAAGTTTAAAATGAGTATATTATACTCACACTTTAAAAGTGATATGAAAGCATGTACAAATAAATGGACGGACTCCAACGCGGGTTAGACCTTCTGACCACAATCGTTACAATGCTTTAAAGGTAGCTTCTCCAAGCACCAGCCAATGGGACAAGAATCCGTTTCAAGACCAGATCATAGTACTTGGCGCAGAAGCCAGAAAAGACCTCTGGTGGTGGTCAAACATCACAAATCTTATGACCGGAAAACACCTCAGAGTGGAAAATCCAGGGATCCTGATGACAGACGCCAGCAACATAGGTTGGGGAGCCACGTGCACAGGACTGTGGACCCAAGGAATGTGGTATCAAGATCTCTAAGGAACACACTCAAACGTGCTCAAAATGACAGCAGTAGTCAGGGCCTGACAACACTTTCAAGATACTCTGGTACATCATCATGTTATCATCCACTCAGACAACATGTCCGTGGCCTCATACATTTATAGGCAGGGAGGCACAAGGAACAAAGATCTTATGAACACAACAGCTCTTCTACTACAATGGGCAGAAGCTCGTTTGACCTCCATTTCAGCAGCCTATATAGCAGGACATCTCAACATAGAGGCAGACTTCCTCAGCAGAACACAGCTCAATCCAGGAGAATGGGAGCTCAACACCGCTCTATTCCATCAGATTGTCCGGAAATGGGGGAGGCCTCAAGTGGACCTTATGGCAACAAGGAAAAACGCCAAGTTAGAGCAGTACGTTTCCAGATACAGGGAACATCAGGCTCTGGACACAGACGCACTGACAGCTCCTTGGCCATTCGATCTCACATATGCGTTTCCCCCAATCCCCATAATAGTACAGCTGCTGAGGAGAAAAGCTACAGAAAATGTCACAGTCATACTGCCTTAGTGGCCTCGGAGGACCTGGTTCCCTCTAGCTCTACAGCTGTCCATAGATCATCCTTGGAGACTGCCAATATATCCAGGAATGCTCAAGCAAGGGAAGGTACATCATTCTTGTCCCCAGGGGCTCAGACTGACAACCTGGCTGTGGACAGCTCAAGACTGAAGTCCGACAAGGTAATTGCCACATTACTTAAATGCTGTAAATCTTCTACCATTAAGGTATATAACAGAATATGGGGTATCTTTGTCTCCTGGTGTGAGGTCAATCAGATCACTTCTACAGAAACATCTACAGGGCAATTGCTGGACTTTCTTTAATCAGGATTAGAGAAGGGGTTGTCAGTTAGCTCCTTTAGAGTTCAGGTCTCAGCTATCAGTGCAGTTCTAGAACTTTGCTAGTAGTAGATATATCAGATCATTTTTTCAAGCGGCAGTTAGTATACTGCCAGCACTCAAGAGACCCATATCACGATGGGACCTTAATCTTGTCTTAAATGTTTTAGCTGAGAGTCCCTTTGAACCTATTCAAGAAATATATATCAAATACCTTACTTGGAAAATGAAATTTTTAGTGGCCATTACCTCAGCCAGGAGAGTGTCTGAATTACAGGCGTTATGGTGTGAGGAACCTTACACTACGCTTTATGACAATAGGGTCATCTTAAGAACTAACCCTGAATTTTCTTCCTAAGGTGGTGTCCAGTTTCCCCATTTTAGCCAGGAGATCTCGTTCCCTTTGCTTTGCCCAAATCCAAGAAACTCAGGTTGCAATCCTTAAATCTAGTCTGTGCTATAAGAACTTATCTAGACAGGACAAAGCAGATTAAACAGTCAAGACAACTGTCTAAGGGGCGTGGCCTGCCTGCAAGACCGAGCGGACGCGTGCTGGACGAGCTCCTGCTCAAGCCTCCTGAAATCGGCGTCTGCAGCTACCTGAAGTGGAGAATTAAACCGTCACCTCAGCCTCTTAGTATCCCCTGGACTCTTCACCTCCCCTGGGGTGCCTGGATCGCCACCGCAACGGACACGGTACGCCGTGGCGCGCTGCGGCCTGCAAGCCATACCTGTGACAGCAGAGCTACCGTGTACCCCTCGGACCTCTTGTCACCCGGCTGAGACAGTGCGGATCCCTCTCGGCGGACACCGTCTGCTAGTTCCCGTCGAGGCTTTCATTTCTAGAGGTGCGTGTGCTGGGACCACGGTCGACGGCGGGGAAGAATCATCTCGCCTGCTAGATCCTCCCCTGCAGTCTCACCCAGTCACCAGAGCTTTACTTGGCATTACCGCCCGTACCTTCTGCCAGACCCAGCACTCCGGGGTTCGGGAGGGGCTTTGGCGGCCATCCTACGACAGGGGTCAGCTCCCAGAAGAGCCCACCATCTTATAGCCCAACGCCATCTTGATCTTGACCCCAGCTCCGTGCTCCATCACTCCAGCGGCACAGCGGACCCCAGATTCTTGATCTCCCTGCTTGAGCACTGTTGTTTCGGCTAGCTCTAATACCTACCCCACTTCTCCAGCTACCACCTCCTGGTTCCGTTTTGCCCCAGTCGTGGTGTGCAGTGTGGTGCTGGGGGCCTGGATACCGCCATTTCCTGTACCTCTGCAACGAAAGAATACTCCATATCCCACTTCCCGCCACCTTGTGGCTCCACTGTTAAATTACAACTTGATTCCAGCTATTGTAATATCCATGCTGGGCTGATGTAGCTTGCTTCCTTCTCCCTTGCCCATGCAGTGACACCGCATTGACACCTCTAATGACCGATGCACCAACCTAGTGGGGTCTTTTGTCTAGCGACTGAGCTTGTGAGAAAAAAAAAACAAAAAAAAACCCCCCAAAAAACCCCACAAAAACAAAAAAAAAAATGTTCTCACCTAAGTCTATAGCTCCACCTAACTACATTGCTATGCCTCCTCATAAACACAAGGGTGTGACTCTTCCCCCTCCAGTGCGGTTCCCGGTAACACAGGTATCCAAAACCACTACTAAATCAGCGCCAAAGGAGCGAGATGCCTCATCATCGGCTTCCCCTTCCTCTGCTAAGCCACCAACGCTGACATCACCTAACCAGCCTCCGGCTCCGGATATCGACTTGGAAGCCCCGCTTACGAGGAAGACCTTGTACCACCTATTATTCCCCTTTTAAATCTGAGTTGACGTCTGAGATGAAGACCACATTTTGGGGACTTAAACTTGAGATTAATGAAATCGGAGACTGTACCGATCACCTCGAATCCAAAATGGAAGAGCTCGTTTCCTCTCACAACGCTCTTATTACCGCGCACGAAACGCTCCAAACCGAAATCCAACAGCTCAGAGATAAAACCGCAGATTTGGAGGACCGTTCTAGGCGGAACAACCTCAAAATCAGAGGTATTCCAGAATCATTCGCTAATAAAGACCTCTATCAGTTTGCCTTGGATGTCTTCCGCAAAATCCTACCTGATGCTAAAGAGTCGGACTTGCTCATAGACAGAATCCACCACTTACCAAAGCCTCGAGTTACTACAGGTACTTACCAGAGAGACACCCTCCTCCGCCTTCACTACTATCATGTTAAAGAACAGATTCTGCAGAAGTCTAGATGCATCGAATTTTCGGGAGCTCTAGAAGGTATCCAGCTGTTTCCCGACCTTTCGGCCGCCACTTTTCTCAAACGGCGATCCTTTCAACCGGTAACTACGATCCTGTGCGACAATAATATCCCCCTACTGCTGGGGATTCCCTGTCAAGCTCGTGATACAGCACGAAGGCTCCACCCATGTTGTTTCGACAATAGAAGCAGGAGTCAAGCTTCTGGCCGAATGGCATCTCCCAGTGTCGCCCTCCCCTTCTGCTTCCTCCTCGAACCACCCGGCTTCATCTCTCCAGAAGGAATGGACCACAGTCGGTTGACTACCCGGACGGACTATGTGGGACTAGTAATTCTCAATCAGGTTCATCCCCTGTATCCTTTATTTACGTTTAGCATATGTTTACTTTCCTAGCGGCTCTCTTTCAATAATGATTGTAAGCTGTGTTTATGTCTTAATGTGGTCTTCTACCACTTAGAGGTGTTTATTGTTATTGTTAAAATTAATATTAAAATTAATGTTGATGCTAACACATTTTGTACTCTTGCACTTACGGTTAGTACAGTGTTTTAGATTTAAACTCTTGCTGCATGGGCGAGGAACAACCTCGCCGCCCCCAACATGTGTTTTACCGCATCCACCTGTTTTCCCCCTGCGGTAACTACTCAGGCCCTATGTCTTGGGCTTTCTCAGTTTTCTCTCTCCCCGATTTTTTCCCTTACCCTTTTACCCCAATGGGCTCTTCCCTGTCATGGGACATGTTTATTCCGCTGCACTCACTTATCATATACGATAACACTGTTTATCTACACTTGCTGCATGCTATCCTCCCCAGTAAACCATGGTTAAATTCTTATCCCTTAATGTTAAAGGCCTAAACTCCCCCCAATGTTAAAGGGCTAAACTCTCCCCAGAAGCGCAGATTGGCCCTTGCCACATTTTTTAAATATAAAGCAGATATTATAGCCTTACAGGAGACTCACTTCTCGTCTAACAACCCCCCCGCATTTAGAGATCCACAATACCCTCACTGCTTCTACGCCAATGCCCCCGTTAAACGTAATGGTGTTGCTATCCTGTTCAAGGCAACCCTCCAGTTTTCTCTAGACACCAAGATCGAAGACAAGAATGGTCGGTTCCTTATTTTGAATGGTATCCTTGAGGAAATCCCAGTAACAATTGTCTCCCTTTATGCTCCCAATTCCGGCTAGATCAAGTTTCTATGCCACCTGCGTGATCTCATACAGCGGCATAGAAAGGGAGCGCTCATTATCCTGGGGGATTTTAATTTAGTTTTGGATCCAAAATTCGATAAATCATATTCCTCCCCTCCTTCCTCCGCCCGGACGGAGTCTCAGGTCCGGCTCTAGCTTTTAAAAAATGACTCGCTGAATTTGACTTGTACGATACTTGGAGAGTCTATTTTCCGAAAACAAGAGACTACACCTTTTATTCGAGCCCGCATAACTCGTACTCGCGCATAGAATTCATCCTCACAGACAATTAGTCACTACAACATACCCAGTCAACCCAAATTCTACCCATTACATGGTCCGATCACGCCCCGATAATTTGGGTGTGGGACTTCCATCCCACTAGGGTTCCCCCGACACCATGGAGACTTCCAGAGTATCTACTCACTTCTGTTGAGGCCAGGGAAATGTTGTCCGATGCCTTGCAGCTTTTTCTACAGACAAATAGCCCAGAAGATACGTCCCTTAACACGCACTGGTGTGCATTAAAAGTAGTACTGCGAGGAGCCACGATACAGGCGGGAGCTAAGTTAAAGAAGCAAAGGCAACAACAAATGAATGATCTGGAAGCTAAAATAGCATCCCTAGAGCATAGCAATCACCAGCGCCCATCTAAACCCCTTCAGAAGGAGCTGGCTGCAGCTAGGAGTCAACTCCAAAAGCTACTAATGTTCCGCACGAAATTATCACTTAATAAACTGCGCCAGTGTTATTATAATAAACTGCGCCAGCGTTATTATCCGGCTGGTAATAGAGCAGGGAAAATGTTGGCTAGGAAACTAAGAGTCAGGCAAGCTCAGAATCGAATCAGACACCTGGACTCGCCTGATGGGATTAGAACTTTGAACCCAGCTGACATTGCTAACAAATTTGCGGATTACTATTCCCAACTGTATAATCTCTCTGGGGATGTGAATACCTTCCAGATAAATCCTGACACAATAAAGCGCTTCCTGGACTCTATTGCCCTCCCGCACCTACCACCAAGTGATACTGAAGCTCTTTCTCTCCCCTGGACTGCCCAGGAGTTAGATTTGGTCATTAAGCACCTCCCCACGTCCAAAGCCCCCGGACCTGATGGCTTCATTAACGAGTTTTACAAAACTTTTAAGGATGATCTTAACCCTCTCCTCCTTAAGCTATTCAATTCAATATCAGATGGAGGCTCCTTCCCAGGCGAGATACTGGAAGCCAGAATTATTACCATACTCAAACCTGGGAAGGACCCCTCATCACCCACAAACTACAGGCCTATAGCCCTCCTCAACTGCGATTTGAAAATTTACGCTAAACTGCTCGCAAATCGGATTAACCCCCTCCTCACTAGACTAATACATCCGGATCAAGTTGGATTTGTCCCACTACGCCAGGCATCGGACAACACCCGCAGGGTCCTTAACTTAATTGAGCTACTCTCCCGTACTGAAGACCGGTGTGTACTCCTTTCCTTAGACGCAGAAAAGGCCTTTGATAGGCTACACTGGCTCTTTATGCGTGAATCCCTGACCAAGTTTGGGTTCAAGGACCAAATCCTCCACTCCATAATGTTTTTATATAATAACCCCAGCGCTAGGGTACTCAGTAACGGTTTCCTCTCTTACCAATTTACCATCTCCAATGGCACCCGCCAAGGTTGTCCCATGTCCCCTCTCATTTTTGTCCTCACTATTGAATCATTAGCAACTCTGATTCGGTCCTCCCACGCTTTTTCGGGAATTAAATGTGGCACTATGTGTCACAAATTATGCTTATTTGCGGATGACATTCTGTTATTTGCAACCAAACCAGAGTCTTCTTTATCAGCAATTCACTCGTTACTTGATGGATACTGCAAGGCCTCCTATTATAAATTAAACCCAACTAAATCGGACGCTCTCCCCATAAACATCCCTCCCCCTCTACTGGCTAAATTACAGAAAAATTTTCACTATAACTGGCAGTCAAAAGCGATCAAATATTTGGGCATACAGATACCCTCTCACATTTCTGACCTATTTGATTGTAACCTTCCTCCCCTGCTCCTCCAAATGTCCTCTTTAGCTACATCCTGGATCTCCTATGAAATATCATGGTTGGGACGAGTAGCAGCAAATAAAATGATGTTGTTGCCAAAGTTAATGTATTTATTTAGGACAATTCCGTACCTATGGCCCCAATCCTATCTAATGAAGTTCCAGTCTTCCATGTCCTCCTTTGTTTGGTGTAACAAGCCGTCTTTATTGGCCTACTCCAAGATGACTCTCCTTAAACAATCTGGTGGAGTAGCACTACCACATCTTACGAAATACCATGAAGCATGTATACTAGCGCAGCTCCAGGACTGGGCACCCAGCTCTCACCCTAAGCCCTGGACTGCTTTAGAGAAATCACTATACCCCAAATTTCCCCTTGAGGACGCTATCTGGGTCCCTAGGACCTTCCATCCGCCAGGCCCCTTAATGTTATCTGCTACGCAGGATTCCCTAACCCTCTGCGATCGAGTCCTCTCCATGGCTTTGAAGGAGGTTATAGCTCTCCCGACTAATCATATTACCCTCACGACCATCTCTAAATTGATACCACACTGGTCGGCGAAGGTTTGGATAGAAGCAGGTATTGAAGCCCTTTCAGATATTATGGTAGGGAACACCTTAATGCCCTTTGCAAGGCTCCAGGGAAAATTTGGTATTCCTCATTCTCACGTCTATAAATATCTACAACTGAGTCACTGGGTGAGTTCGTGTCCTAGATCATTGGGGGCTCTCCAACCACCACCAGAACCATTCTCTTCCAGACTTAGATCAAGCTTTGGTAGACGAGCAGTCTCCTTTTGGTATCACCAATTGATGCACCCGCGTGAGCAAGCTAAGTCCAAGACCCAGCTGGCCTGGGAGGCTGACCTCGGCACCTCTATTTCAATTGATAATTGGACTAAAATTTATAGGACCACTCATAAAATGTCTAAGTGCATGAATCATACTGAAATGCATGTAAAACTGCTAAACAGGATGTATCTTACCCCGGTCAAATTGCATAGGATCTGGCCTGACCAGTCTAAATTTTGTTGGTGTGGCTGCAACAACATAGGCGATACCTTCCACATTTTCTGGAGTTGCCCCATTATCCGCCCACTTTGGGAGGCTGTGTTTGACCTAATTAATCGCATTCTCCACCTTGAATTGAGCCCCTCACCGGAGTTGGCCCTCCTACACCTGTACCCCACGGCGGCCCCTTCTCATAGTCGCTATATTCTAGGTCATATTCTTATAGCCACCCGAGCGGCTATCGCCCAAAGCTGGAAATCCCCCGATCCTCCTCCCCTAGCTAAAATTATTTCTAAAATTCACCACAGCTTCGTGATGGAAACGGAGGGTATGCCGTACTCCACTTCTATTAATTCCCCCACCATTAAATGGTACGACTGGCGAGAATTTGAAGCTTCAGTGGAAGGGATATCACTCATTCCTCCCCAAACGGGTACCGATCCTATGCCATTTAGCCTTAATAAGCAACCGCTGCATTCTTAACTTGCATATCTCTTGAATGTGGCTATTCCAGCAGACTGGTCTTTTGAGATGCTCAAATGCCAATTTTATGTCTCACATTTTATATGCAGATACTTTGTTACCCATGTACCCTTTTATTGCATTGTTCTCTTTATGATACGCCCCCCCCTTTTTAAGTTTCTGTATCCCCCCCCTCTCCCTGGAAAATTGAAAAACTTTAATAAAAACTATTGATGGAAAAAAAAAAGAATGTAAAATCTATGGACCATATTCATATTTACGGTATGAATTAAGTGCAGTCTTATACGAAATGCGTACATAGTAGGTCATTTACGCAAACTACGTACCAGTTAGGTAGGTTAGTAAGAAAGAGGCGCGCTAATGCCGCCTCAGGGAGTGATTAGTTAGAATTGGAAGGGGAGGGAGTTAGATTAGCCGGGGGGGTGGGGGGA
>WWET01002008.1:171327-183301 GCA_011038615.1 Limnodynastes dumerilii
GTTTGAAATACAGAGTTAACATTGGGTCACTAGAGCACATTATGTTAGATGATAATTTAGAATGAAGTTATAGAAGAATAGAAATAGGATACCCTGATAAGCTGTATATACTTCCCATACTCACCAAACCATATGAATTAGGTGAGCCATCCTGACTCTTACATCTGACTCCTCTCAGCTCTCATGCCACTCTGAGACTCAAAAGTTCTCTGTCTTGCCATTACAACTTTCCTGATCTATGATTGGATAATCTGTAACATATCTGATTGGGCCAGTGTTGGAGGGGGGGAGAGGCTTCTCCTGATCAAAGAAGGAAAGTTCCTGCTAATTACCATATCAATAGTTAACTCTGCCTTTGTCTAAAATACAGATGTAACATAGACCTAACAGATTGGTATAACATACATATGACATATATTATTATATTATTATTGTCCATATTCCAGTTTCCACATTTCCGAGTGTGAACGGTCTCTGGTATCGATTGCTCCTGTCCTGCCAAGGACAAGCAAGATGTGAGTATTTAATGTATCCCCAACCCTTATCCTAATTCTCACCCTAACCCTCCCCTTCCATTACCCAAACCCTCCTTTACCCGCAGCCTGAACCTAAGACTCCCCATCCACGTAGCCTAAAACACCCCGTAGACTCCTAACCCTAAGACTCCCCATAGACTCCGCTGTAATACTCACCTGTCCGGCCTGGTATGGCAGGTCTGCTGGGGTGCGATGGGTCTGCAGCGGCAGTTTCCGAAATAACGAATGTGTATGCTGAAAAATTTATTTGGCATACTTACCCATTCATAATTAAAACTTTCTCATCAATATTATTATTGAACTACAGACAGCGAAAATAAGCCGGCAGCTTAGAATGCATCCCATTTTTACCTAACCCTAACCTTCCCCTTCTTTAACCCTAAACCTCAATGCTCTGCAGCCTAACCATAACCCTCCATGCCCTGAAACCTCACCTTTCTCTTAAGCCCTAACCCTAAACTTATACCTGCTGCAGAAGGCTCAGCCTAACCCTAACCTTACACTCACTGCAGCTTCCATAACATGTAGCTATAGGGTATGGGAAAACAGGGGCCAAATTTACTAAGATGCGGGTTTGGCAAAGTGGAGATCAGATTTTAGCTGACATTCTCTAGTATGTAAAAAGTAAGTGAAAGCTAAAATCTGATTGGTTGCTATATGCAACATCTCCACGTTTCCAAACCCGCAGCTTAGTAAATCTGGCCCCAGGTCTCTATTTCCAGAGGTTTCCAAACTACGGTACAGCAACCATTCAGCTGACGCCTGTATCATGTTCAAAATAGGGCCGACCGGACCGGCAACCACATCCCAGCTTTTCCATATATGTCTATTGTAAAAATACAAAAGAGAGTTAAAAGATGTTTTATAATGTATAACACATGCTGAGAGAGACAGGTAACTGATGACGCTCTCTGTGCCTGTCTGTTATCTGCTATATTGATGGAGGGGATTTTAGCTTTCATTTATCAATATAATTTAATGTAAATATGAGTAATAGATCTGAACCTCTTCTCAGTTGTGAAAGTCATGCTCTTGGTTTATCATTATGTCACATCCTTCATCTGTCTGTCATCCGTTGTGAGGTCATCCCTGACTCGGAGTATACAGAGGCCATGTTTTGTAGAGGCTATGGGTGGGGAGCAGCGTAAGATTTTCTGTCACTGAATTACTAAACCTTTCTATGATTTAGCTGCTTTGACTAATATTGTGCATTGTGTAGATAAGTATGGATCTACAAGTAGTGAAAGGGGCTCGAGGAGAGAGGAGAACCATGGTAAACGCCCCCCCTACACTGTACGCAAGCTGTAAGTGTGAGTGCTGAGCGGCTGTCTCTATTTAGAAAATGGCGCTAATTTGGAAATATTATTAATGAGAAGGTAAGTATGCCCATCAGACCGGATTGGTGAGTATTATAGGGGAGTCTATAGGAAGCAATATTCTATAGGGAGTCTTAAGGTCAGGCTGTGAGTAGAGGAGTCTTAGGGTTAGACTACAGGGTAGAGAGTCTTAGGCTTAGGCAGCGGAGAAGGGGTCTTAGGGTCAGTCTGCAGAGAAGGGAAGGGAAGGGAGGGTTAGGGTAATGGAAGGGGAAGTTTAGGATAATGGAATGGGACGGTTAGGGTAAGGATTAGGATAAATGTTGGGGTTACATTAATACTCACCATTCGCCGCTGCATCTTCCTTCTTTGTTAGATTTTTCTTGGCAAGACAGAAGCAATCGATTTCCCAGCCAGTTTACAAAGGGACGTTGTCAGCAGCAACCCATACCCCTTATCATAAGAGATTCATTATTAGCTTAATACATACAGAGTTAGGACCTGAGACTCAAAAATATTTTGTTATATTTTTATTTTGTTACATGAAGCAGCAAACGAATATCAATAAATATAGCATTAATTTTACAGTTGTATATTGTAAGGTTTTATAACATCTATTGTCTGACGCCTCTTATTCAATCAACACAGCTCCTGTGAAATACGAGTCCACGTTTCCCTTGACACCTGACTAAAGCATGAGCTCTTCACAGCATCCCCGGTGATGAAGGGTTCAGTGCTAGTGACATAAGGCAATAATGAGATTATGCGGTATAATTTAAGGAGATACCACAGGAGGAAAGGGGGCAGTGTAGCAATGTTGATCAGAGCTTAAAGCTAGAGCTAGGATTGGCTAGGGATAATTAATAGGAGCAGAATACTTTACAGGCTTCCCATATGCATTGTGGCAGCCCATGCCCCTGCTCTTCATTATTTGTAGACGCTATTGCCTTTGGCATCTAATTGGCGCGGCTTTTTTCCATTGGTTCTTCAAACAGCAGAGCTGATACAATCATGGTAACGGGAAAGCACTTCATCATTGTAAATCGTTATGCATAGTAATGCCACGCTCTCACTTTAGAGGCTGTGGGGCTGATCCAGAGGTGAGTGCACGCTAGCTGACGTGAGGTTTCCCTGCGTGAGTGTGCATGCTCAGAACTGAAGAGCGCACCGTCACAGCTGATTCAGCTCTGAGCGCAGGTCACGCTATGGCGGTTAGCATTCTGAGGGGCACGTTGAGAGAAGGAAGGGGTAGAGGGACGTAGTCAACGTACAGTACGCCCACCCAACATAACATAACAAGGATATGATTACATCAAAACATTTGCACCAGCCCCAGATCATGTCTAAAGCCATGAAGCCGACCTTCCGTGGCCTATTTCAGACCCTTCCTTTAGGATGTGACCCTTCGAAAACATCACAAAGGGTCAGAAATCGCTGCCGATGTATAGTTTTAAAAAATATGTTTACAATTTTTTGGTGACATTTAGAATGTGACAGAGACGTCACATTAATCATATCCTCAAAGACAGCATTACACTACACTACCCTGCTCTTATGCAACACATTTGGACACGTGGCTGCATTGGGCTTACATGCTGTATGCCTGTACTCTGTGTTCCAGTCCATAGGTGCCGTTGAGTGAATGCATCCTCCCTTCCTTTTTCAAGCGCCTCGGTGGCACATGCGCCAAATTGCTGGACCTCTGGATCAGCCTGTGTGACTCCTGGGGATATTTTAAGGGGGTGGAATCTTGTCTGAGCCAAGGGAAGGAAACAGGCTTTATCCCCTGACTAAAGGCACCTGTGGTGATCGTAGAGTCCCCATTGGCCACCGGGCAAGCCAGGTTGCTATTTGTCAAAACATATTTTATATTGTTCAGATGTTCATCAACTTTATCTATAATAACACATGTGACCTATTATGGTCAACACAAACACATCCATTTTCTTTTATCATTGCTTAAATCAATATATCCAACAGATTTCATGGATGGATGGAAATGTAGTGAAGATTCCTTATTAAAAGGTATGGCTTGTTCCCATTGGTAATGTGGGGAATGTTGGCTAGTATGGGGTAGATCCAGAACTCCGCTTGCAATCCGTTTACTAGCGTAGCGTATTTACTTCTATACACTCCCCTAGGCACTCCTCCTGCATGTACCTTCTATACACTCCACCAGGCACTCCTCCTGCATGTACCTTCTATACACTCCCCCAGGCACTCCCCCTGCATGTACCTTCTATACACTCCCCCAGGCACTCCACCTGCATGCACGTACTTTGGGCGCTTCACGCTTTTTAAACCCTACCTTAACTTTTGGCAGCGTAACCGCTCATGTCCGCACGCGTCTGTATAGGCAGCACGTAGTTACGCTGGTAAGCACTCCCATATTGTACGATTTAAATGCAAACCCCCGCCTACATTGCGTAATTTAAGCGTACTTTCGGCTAACGTAAAATTGGCACGCCCCCTCGAATGTTTTCACGCTACTGACACGTGAAAGGACCTCACGCTCAGAGTTACATTACGTAGCGTATCATCTGTCGTGTGCATGCTCAATACATAACAAATCGCCTTTTTACCGATGTTTAACAACCAGATCCAGACTTACAAAAAAGTGTAATTTTTCGATTACTAGGATTGGAAAACGCCATGTATTTGTGTTTGTACACGTGTATGCGACGCTAAAGCGATACTCACATCTGTATCTGCGTGATCCAGACTTACATTCATTTATCTGATGGGGTTTCTGGTGGCAGAGTGAGTGTAAGTGCAAGGGGAGTGGGTTTGGTATGTAAAGTGTTCTGTATGGGCGTGCTCTCCATATGCCTCTTTACAGACTTTTGATTCGTCCCCATTTGAAGTCATAAGGCAGGGTCCTGGGTTCAGAGGAGGGGCATGGTCTCCCATGTGGTTGCTTGGATCTCCACGGGCACTGAATGCAGCACAGTCACTTCCATACACTGAGGTATAAGGGTGAAGTGTCGTGACATAAATATCTAGCACCCACAGAAGAACAGTAAACTAAAAATAATTTAGATATTTTCTGGTCAGAGAGATAGATATTGCACACATTGTATTTCATTGGAAAAAATATGAATGCACTTGTATTTTGGAATTAGTTCTTTATTATTATTTAATGAACAGGTCAGAGGAGAACAGCTGTAGTCAGTAGATGCCTGATTTCTGACCCAAATCATATGAGTGGCACAAGGGAGTTCATACATTGTTAAGAGAGAGAGAGAGAGAGAGAGAGAGAATGAGAGGGGGAGAGAGAGAGAGAGAGAGAGAGTCTATATATAGATCTGCATTGCTGCAGAGCACTCTGTCAGCCAGACACCCCTTCATTGCACGATCTTGCCCCATAGGGTGACTTCTCTGCCAGTCTAGGCTCCAAAGAGAGAGAGAGGGAGGGAGAGAGGGAGAGAGAGAGTAACAGGGAGAAATTCTACATTCATATACTCTGACTGACTGATCCAGTCTTATATTCCGCATGGAACAATGAACTGCCCCGTCACTCCCCTCTCTCTCCATAGCCTTTAGTCACATGAATAGATCAGCAGTCTGTCCGACCGCTGAACCTCTCGTAAAAATGCGAAATCCCTCCCATACTGTAAAATTATAATGCTGCCCTCACCCACCTTGGCGGGCGGAGGGGAAGCCCAGCCCCTTCCTTCTGAAATCCCATCGTACGGAATTAAGTTCTGCACGATAGGACTTTCATCCGTAAAACGCACATAACATCTGGGGGGTGCATGCGCCCTCCCCTCCAAACACCCTACTTTGCTTACGTAAGTGGGGTGACATTCAGATGTCTGTATCTGGTCCTATTTTTTTTTAAATAGACGTAGTTTAAAATACTATGTTTTATTGCAATGTTCTAAATCAAAACAGAAATACATCATTGCATTGTTATGAAGTTTCCAGCTACACAATGCTTCTCATTAAACATCAACAGTATTACACAATCAGGATGGAGCTTTTTTTTAGATCACAGGTTTTAAGAGTTGGCTAATTCACAGGGTAACAACTTCAGGCTCAAGTTTGTGAAAGATAAAGATTTTATTTGAACAGTTAATTAACCTTTTAAAGAAAAGTATATTCTAAGAAGACTAAAATGACCTAGAAAATGTGTAAGATATTTAAGTGTTTTGTGACATCTCTTATCGGCATAGTTCACTAAACTATATGAAACATAAGAACACAATCTGGATGTTGTTATGTTTATGTGATGTTTCTATTTGTATGTCTTTCATTGCAGCTGTAAGGGTGACACATGTTCATTCCCTGTATCTCTCCTCTCCTGTTTCCTACATTCCCTGTATCTCTCCTCTCCTGTTTCCTACATTCCCTGACACTTGTTTATTACCTTAGTCACAGTTGATCCCAGTTGAGGCGTTTCACCTCTTTCTCCGTGTAGGTTTGACAATACCTGCTCTGTCCTACAATGGAAGTGCTTATGGCAAGTCCATGTAGAGTAGCACAAAATAAAGAATGGTTTGTACCATTTACACTTAATAAGGGGAGTGGGTCCCCGCAAAGAATGTCCCTATTTTCGATAGGGCCGTTCTCTCCCAGCCAGTTTCGAACTGACCGGGATATCAATTGCTTATGCCTTGAAGACATCTCTGGAATACTTACACCTAATGCCCGTCTCCGCTCCAGCATTTTGTAAATATTAAAAACTTCATTTTAATGCGATAGTGCCAGTTTTCACTTCAAAACTAGCATTATGGCATTAAAAGGAGCTTTGTAAATAGACCCCTATTTAGGAATCCCAGGCAGCTTTGGCAAACCCAGCATGCAAGATAAACAATGATTTTATCAACATTTTAACATATATCACTAAATGCTGTTTTGTTTTTTTTTGCCATTTTGGCTATTTTGGTCTTTCAGACCGCATTTACGCAATCAACGTAAGGAAAAGATACGTAGATAACGTAGAAAATGTACTACGCATGCGCAGTAGGAAATAACGCTAAACACCGGACGTATATGGTTTATGTCCGGTACTCTGCATATGGCCCGAGATGTCTTAACGTCATTAGAGCAGGAGCTGGGACCATTGCATATGGACTAGTGAAGGGATAGGCTGCCAGGACATTATGCCATAGCCACAAATCAGGTACTTCCAAAATATTTTGTCCCACTACACAACTGGAACAAATGGAAGCTTTCCATACGTGTGGGGGTCTGAGGGTCACACGGAAGAAGGGAGTCTGCCCCTGTCACTCCACTCTCTCATTCAGGGTCCTGGGGCTTGATCCAGGGTAACGCCAGCCCCCGTAGTTACGGCGGGCGTATGCGTAAGATCGGCTGTTTAGCCAATCTGCTCATGCACCGGGCAGATGTTGTCTGGCGTAGTTAGGGTTTTTCTTTAAGTAGGAACTACAGTGTAGTTACTGTTGAGAGGGCGTTCCTTGACATAACTACTCTGCAGTTACGGAAGGTAGACGGGGGGAGGCAGGAAAATTAGGGCAGGGTTAGATAGTTACGATCATGTGGACGGCGTAATTACACTCTGTTAAGCCAGCTGAAATTAGGGTAGCCTTCAGCCAGCGTAGCAGTGTGTAATTACACCGGCCACAGGGGAAGTGTCGAGGGGAGTGCATCAATGTTACAAATGGTACGCTCAGTGCAAGATCGTAGGTCTGGATCAGGCCCCTGGATACCTATGTACCTGATTCAGAGATTGAAAATAAGAGGAAGGTTACACCTGGGTAAAACCATGTTGATTCCAGGGGGAGTCAAGTTAATTGTATTCTTTGCATGCAGGGATATATCTTTGCTTTTGCTTACTGCACACAGATACTGACCAGCTTTACTTTTACACTGTTATTTAGACATCGGCTGGGAAATTCCACTTCCAAATATTAGTAATTTTAGCAACACATGAAATATGACTCCCCTGAAATCAACATGGTTCTTCCCAGGAGTAACTTTCCTCTCTTAATTTCAATCCCTGAATCAGGTCTTTATGTGTTCAGAACCCTACCTTAACTTCTCTGCATGGATCTGCGTCCGTCTAGACACAGATATGTGTGGAACTGCTGTTTGCTGTCCCTGGCCCTTCATTAGCATACAAAAGAGAAGGGCCGGCCCCTTCCTCAAATCTTTTAACTTACAGAACTGAGTCCCTTATGTTAGAAGTAACGTTAGCGTAACATCTGGTGAACACGTGCACTTGTTACTTGTCAGGGGACTTATGCTAGAATATCCTGACTTAGTACTTACTATACTTACTTACTTAGTGTATAGGGACCGTATTCCCAGATCCGTTTTCACGTGGAGTTTTGTGCGTATTTTTGGGTATGTTTATTTGCGTAGTAACTTTATTTACGTAAGTTACATATAATATACGCTCAGAAGTGCTTTAGGCAGGAACATGTGAATCGCACTTGGGGACATGCGTACTTGAAAATTTACATGAAAGTGGGTGGGGGGAGGCATTTCAATGAACGCGCGAGGGCGCGGCTATACTGAATCGCACGGACGGAAGACATATACGCACGTAAGTACATACTTAAAGATCAGAGAGGTCTATGGAGGCGTAAATCTATGATAGCATGGCCCGGAGAGTGGAGTGTCATGTGTTGGTGGGTGTGGCCTTGCTACGGTGCGTGTGTATAATTGCGTACTTTTAAAAAACAGATCTGTGAATACGGCCCTAGAATAGCTATGCACATAGGGGACATTAAAGTCACCATGTTAGACCGGTTGTTGTCATTTCACCAGGCTTATTTCAGTTCTCATTGCATTGCAGATGAACATCAGCTGTTTATGGCTGTGAAACCTTTGTGTGTTACTAAATATGGCAGTGATTGCAGAAAATGCATTAGTCTAGGAAAGGTAATCATTTTACTCAAATCGATGCTCCCGTAGTATGACGCGGAGAGATGCTTCCATCCATCTAATCCTCCGGCTGCGTCACAAATAGCTGCCTAATAGTTTGTGTCATATACAGTAGATCGCTCTCGGCTTTAGTCATTCAAAGCCCAAATATGTGATTTGCTCCCTGGCCCATTGTAGTGAGGCTTTAGTACACCAAGGGGGCTTGTTGTTTCCTCGCTCTGAATTCTTTGATTTTCTCTGGAAGCAGGTTCTTTGGGCTTCTAGATAAAGTAATATATCATGTATGCTTCTAAATGCCCGCATGTCTGCAATCCAGTATTAAACACAGTGGGGAGATAGGGCAGGCCTGTCTTCTTGATGAGTGGGCGGTCAGAAATCCTTTGTGTGCGGGTTAAAGAGATGAATGTCCCCCATAGGGTGGCTTATATATGGCACGTTGAAGGGTAATCAGTGCACTGCAGTAGCTGCGTCTCCACTTTCACACCTCAGGGATATCATTTTGAGGTGATCTTTCATGTCCTGCTCTTGGTGACTTGACTCCCAGGGATAGCGACATATGTCCCATGCTTGATGTTTTAGCAATTAGTAGTTTAGACCTTTCCATACGTACAGTTTTGAGGTGATCTTTCATGTCCTGCTCTTGGTGACTTGACTCCCAGGGATAGGGATATATGTCCCATGCTTGATGTTTTAGCAATTAGTAGTTTAGACCTTTTCATACGTACAGGGGGGGAGTCTTAAAGTCTGCATGGAAGAGGGGAGTGAACTCCCCTGTCACTCCTCTCTGTCCTGCGGACTTGAGGGCAGATATAATGTCATAAGGCAGACAACACTGACGTGCGGATCAGCGGTTCATACAACCAAAGGTGTAAAATTAAAATCTTTTCCCCGCTCACCTTGCCACCCCCTTTGGACGGATCTACTAGATACGCATGTAAATCACATGTAACATTTGGAGGCTGTATGTGCCCTTCGATTTAGATACTCCACTTATGCACTTTGCATGCTTTAAGTAGGGTGTCATATGGAGATTTGTATCTGGCCCAGTATTTACAAATAAGAAGAGATGGCGCAGGAGCTAATTTTTGAGGCTCTGTGCTGGTTCTTATGGCGGAATCCAGGAGCACACTTAAGACGTGGCCAATCACGGTGCACTGCCCAGCGGATGCACTATTCCCTTTCTGATACAGACCGTAACAAGTAAAGTGACATATTTTCCGCCAACAGATTTTCATATCACACCAGTGGTTCACCCAGCCCAGTATAACCATGTGACAATAATAACCCTCAATTATTCAGGATCTCTATGTATCTGATAATGAGGTTTAGGATTTGTTAAATTGCAGTTAATCTTTTGAATGGACGGTGTACTTTGAGCTTTCTATAATAAGACACAATTCAGGACAGTGACGGACTGTTTACTAGAGACAGTTTCTTAAGCACAATAACAATTCGCTGATATTATTTGCTCCCCTGCACAAAAGACTTATGGAAAACACAATTACATAGAAGGATGTTTACTGCCCTGGTGTGAAGAGTGTTCTGTAGATGTCACTGAAGAAAACCCTCCTCGTATCACTTTAGGACATCTCCTTCTATCATTCATCTAACATACCTCTTAGCCTCATAAGACCATATTCACACTTGCTGCTTTTTGCGGATCGGATAAACTGCGCATACGTAGCAACTTTTTTTTTACGCAAGCTACGTAGGATTTCGGCACAGAAATCTAATAGGCACGGACTTCAAATCCGTGCTTAGAGGGATTCGTCCGAAGGAGCGTGCCAGACCTACATTCGTAGGAAGTTAAGTGAAAGTGGGTGGGGGGAGGCATTTAAATGGCTTTATATGGGCACGGTTAGGAAAGTACGCACGTACCTAAGAAACGTAAGCACAAAAATACGCACAGAGAGTTACGGTAGCCCTATGGTGGCGGAAGTCTGCTAAAATCTGTAAGTGCGAGGGAGTGTCATGGGAGTTGCCTTGCAACTTAGGCGCATATATTTGTGAATCCGTGCATACTTATTTCACACTTAATGGCCACATCCAGACCTCTGCACATCTTCTCTTCATACGGAGGTCTGGAAGCGTCACGGAAGAGGGGAGTGAACTTTGTTGTTACTCCCCTCTCTTGTCCGGCCTTTAGACACTTTCTGCAGCCATTAGGCTACTTTAAGTGTACGGAGCAGTTGTTCCCTGACCCCAAATACTATCCTTCATGCTAAACCCTGCCTCCATAACCCCCCTTGCTTGTGCAATGCAGACATCGCCACGAAATATGGATCTCATTGTGCACAGAACAGAGGTTCATGCGCAATGAGATCCAATGTGTAACATCTGGCTCCAGCATACGCAGATGTTATTTGCATTGTTAAATCTGAATCTGGTTCTAAATGTGTCCAGTTGATAGTAAAAGGTATGATGAGTATTTTATACATTGATGATATGTTACATTTTGTGTGAGGTGAGTACAGTGCATTGGACTATCTAGAACACCCTCCCGACCTATACCCCTTTCCTGTATGACACAGTATGCACCATGGGCCTGATCCAGACCTACGCTCATGAAACGCTCATGTGCGTAGCGTATTTACGGCAGCGTACCTCCGATGCACTCCCATAGATACTCCCCTTGTTCGTACTTACTCTTGGCGTCTTATGCCCAGGAAACCCTACCCTAACCCTACCCGTAAGCTCCTTGCGTAGTTATGACACTTAGTACGCCCATACTGTACGATTTAAATGCATCACCCCGCCCTCGGTGCGTATTTACAAAAATCGTATGCCAAGCACGCCCCCTTGACTGTAGTTACGAAGGTAGTACGCTCAAAGCCCATACGCTCAGAATTTCTGAGCATAAGATGAGCGTAACATCTGTCCCACGCATACGCAGTAAGTACGAATGGCTGTTTTTACGCTTACGGTCATCGTAAAAATGCACACGAGCGTAGGTCTGGATCAGGCCCCGTGAGTCTTTGGGCCGAGCCAGATCTAAGTGCTTGTTACGCTTAATCACGTAGCATATTTACACAAGCGTATTTGCTAGGCACTCCCCTCGCTCATACGCACTTTGGCCGTTTTATGCTTCTCAGACCCTACCTTAACTCTTCAAAGCGTAACTACTGGATCAGGTGAGTCTTTGGGCCGAGCCAGATCTAAGTGCTTGTTACGCTTAATCACGTAGCATATTTACACAAGCGTATTTGCTAGGCACTCCCCTCGCTCATACGCACTTTGGCCGTTTTATGCTTCTCAGACCCTACCCTACCT
>WWET01002008.1:184862-203185 GCA_011038615.1 Limnodynastes dumerilii
AGAGAGATAGCAGTGAGCAATTAGACGGAGTGTGACAGTTACAAGGCTGAGAGACAGTTATAAGGCTGAGAGACAGTGCTGAAAGCTGTAAAGAGAAAGAGGGAGAAGAAAGCCAAAGCTGCAGAGAGATAGCAGTGAGCAATTAGACGGAGTGTGACAGTTACAAGGCTGAGAGACAGTTACACGGCTGAGAGACAGTTACAAAGCTGAGAGACAGTGCTGAAAGCTGTAAAGAGAAGGAGGGAGAGGAGAGCCAAAGCAGTGGAGAGACAGCGGTGCGCAATAGGAGTGTGACAGTTGCAAAGCTGAGAGACAGTGCTGAAAGCTGTGAGAAGGAGGGTGAGATCCGCAGAGGCAGAGCTAAAGCAGCAGAATGACAGCAGCAAAGAGAGAGAGAGCCAAGAGATTTGGTGCTTAGAGCTGATAACAGGAGCTGGTGAGAGGAAAAGGAGCAGAGAGTCAGAGGGGGAGATCGGAGGTGATAGAGAACTGTAGAAAGAAGCTGTGACACAGAGGAAACGATTACTGGAGGAAACACTGAGGGCAGATAGAAACTGCTGCAAGTTGTTCCTACAAACATTTTAGTGGTTCATAGAGATAGCAACAATTTGTTGTTATTATTAACTGGGGAGAAAATACAGAAAGACTTATATCTGTTCCTCATTAGAACTGTTGCAAGTTGTTCATGCAAACATTATAGTAGTGATATAAAAAGCAACACTTTGTTATTGATATTTGGGGATTGTTTACTTAATTGATTTGTTATTAACTGCTTGATTATTTCTCACTAAAGTTGCTATTTATATAAGTGAGAGTTCATTGCATAGTTCATACTGTAGGAAATGGATATGTCACTAGTAGGGAGTGAATGTATGGTAGTAGTTACAGGAAACTGTTATTTCATTGAAAATATTTCACCTGATTGATACGGCCTAAAATTGTTCATAGCTAATAGAAGAAAAGGATTGTATGTATTCACTTTGCAGATAATTAACTGAAGTAGTTCTGTTCTGAATAATAATAACAATTATTACATTGTAAACTTTGTTATTGACACTATTGCACTGAGTAATTTCGTACAAAAGTTATCTTTTATTGTGATTGAAAAAAGTACAATTTTCTCTGTGAAGTACATTGAAAACCGTTTCAGTGGAAAACAAAAGAAAAGAGAAAAAAAAGAAAAAAAAGAAACAAAAATATTTACAAGTAAAGTAAAACTAATTTCATTAATCATACAGTCTTCTGTGTTCATTGAGAAACTTCTTCGCAATAACACATAGGAGTTACTTGGTTCAATCCCAAAACATACAGAGTATCACAAGTAATTATAACTTCATTACAAATACACTGCGCATACGTTGTGTTTCTCATGTCGGGATTTGAAGATATCAAAGTCCCAAATGAGAGTTACTGGGCATGTGCTGTACTTCATTCATGCAACGCGGGACCTCGCAGGAGAGGTGAGTAGTTGGAAATAGTGTGAACGAAGCTGCCAGGCTCGCAGTGAAGATAAGTGAGTCTGGGAACGAGGCAGGTAAGTAAATAGACCCCTTAGTCTAATAAGCATTGTACTGTACTGTGCACCCAGCAACCCCACCAATGCAAATAATGCAGGCCCCTAGCAGCGGCCTAGTGCTGGAGGATCTTAAATGAGCTCCAAATCACAATGGACAGTATCCAGACCTCCATATGACAGCCGGATCCCGCAAGCTGTGATACATAATATTCAGATAATTATCCCTCCTGTTTTAGGGTATTGTGACTTTATAATATCTTTTCTAAACCATGGTTCCAGAAGAGCCGGAGTCCCTATAAATTGTATACACATTTTGAATGACTACAACACTAATGATTATTAACATATAGTTTCATCAACTCAAACGAATGAAGCTGTAATTGTCCAGGAACTGCTGATATTGAGGCCCAATAGAATAAAAAACATTCCTAATAATGTCAGTTGCTATTTGGGCGCGTTCTTGTTCAATGGTTGCCTTCAGCACAATGATTGTTGCTGGTTTTGTGCTATAAACGTTGTGTTTGAGGTGTCCACATAAAAAGAAGTCCATCGGGGTCAGGTCCGATGAGCGTGGGGGGTGTTCAATGGGCTGCAAAAGAGTGTATACATTTCATTGGGACACCCTATAGGGAACCCCTGTATGTTGTTACTCCCAAATTCTAAATCAGCCACACTATATGTTAATGCAGATCTCAGAACATACCCATGCTTTAGATGCTACATAATCAACAAACCTTCTATCATTTGTATTTTTATTGCTTACCTGTATTCTTCATACTTTAGAAGGGTGTTGTAGAAATACAAGCCCCATCATGCTTTTACAGATATCAGCTATGCCTAGGTTGTTGGATCACGCTGGGAGTTGTAGTTTCACTACATCTGGGGCTAGATTGCTACACTTCTCAAAAGGAAAAATGAAGATGTTGGCCATAGCAACCCATTAGTTTCACTTTCCTATTACATACTAGAGTATATTAGCTAGAATGTGATTGGTTACTTTGAGCAACATCTCCATTTTTATTTTATTTTTTTTTTAGATATTTAGTAAATCTTGCCCCTGGAGTGCCCAAGGTTGCCTATGCCTGCTTTTGAACATGACCATTTAATATGATCTCAGTCCAAAACATTAGATGTAATAATGGTAGGAGTGGTATAAGTTAATGTTGGATGCAACTTAACCAGACCCTCCAACATGACCCATTCCATTAGGTACAATATACTCCACACCTGAGTTTCCAACTGTCACTCACCTGGTGAAATGACTTCACTGATATTTAAAAAACTCTTTGTCTCTTCAACAAAGGAGGTTACCATAGCCTTCTGATTGAAATAGCGGGTAAGCGATGAAACTTGTCAAGGTGGTGTTATCCAGTGACTCTTCCATTCGACAATAACCTGTTCTGAGCTATTATTGAGCTTATAATTGAGCTTTTTATCTCCAGCACTTCGTATCTGCATCCGACAGCATTGGCAGCTTACCAATGCTCTGAGGCTGAAACGGGAAGCCCAGTGGCTCTGTACGCGCCATGGCACCTAAGCATACCACAGCTGATCGCAGCTAACAGGCAGCGCATAGCGTTCTACAATCCTGGACCAAACATCGGACACTGGACTATAAAGCCGAGTGCATCCAAGTTCCAGGTGTCTATATTGTTTATATTGTTACCCTGTTCAGTACCTTGGAATGAATCTTAGCGTGCACATCAGATTCTTTCTCTACCGAATAATTTCATTCATCTTTTCGTTACTGCTGCCTCAAATTATCGGAAGTGCTTATGCTCAGGCTCAGTCATACCACCATCCAATTACTCTCTATAGGCATTATTAACTTACAATAGTAATTTCTGGATTTTTTAGCTTACTTATGCTTCTAATTTTATGATTACATGTACCACGTTTAATAAATGTTTTGATATATAGTAGCCATTTATTATATGCATGTTATAGATTTTTTTTTATTATACCTAGCAAACCCCATTAGTGCTCATCATTATTACTGTTTGTTTCTTGTTTGCAATTGGGGAGAGCAGACCCCGATTTATGATTGGTAGCGCTCGGTAGGAAGCAGGTATTTTATATTGCATTTATACAACCCTCTCAGTGCCTCCCCAACCAATTATTTTGCAGAGTATTTTGTACCTAATGGAATGGGTCATGTTGGAGGGTCTACTTAACGAGAATCTGTGGTCTGTAATGTTCTCCTTCTCTTCATTAACAACACCCTAGATCAGGCACAGACTACTGAAAAGGGGGCATTTTTCTGATCACTAAGGGCCAGATTTACTAAGCTGCAGGTTTGGAAAAGTGGAGATGTTACCCATAGCAACCAATCAGATTCTAGCTCTCACTTTCCTATTACATACTAGAGAATGTCAGCTAGAATCTAATTGGTTGCTATGGGCAATATCTTCACCTGGCCCTAAGTGAGCTAAAGCACATGCACAAGCTCCACATTCCGGGCACAGATCTGGATCCTCTTGATCCAGAGTTTCACCCTGGGAGCATTTTTGATGGCGAGGCGGGAAGCAGAAACTGAAAGTGGAAAATAATTTCACTATGTGGGAGGGGGAAGTACGCAGATAGTACGGTAAGGGTGTGTTACGTGCCCCCCAACGAGGACAGCGTGGAAGATGTTAGGGGTCTCTAGGCAGAATTCCTGCACAGAAATCTGGATCTGATCCCCTATCTGTATGGGAAAAACTCTACCTTGCAAACACAAAGTTCTGAACTACAGCAAGAATTGCAAGATGGATTGGATGGAAAATTAGCTCCCAGGAATGTGCAATTATTTTGGATTACTGTTTCACTGATGGAATTCTGGCCAAATATGAAACAAGACACTAAACTCATGTCACCTTTGCATTCAAAACTATTACTCCCATTTCCAGTGAATGTGGTCATGAGAAACAGCTGTCATACTGGCACCAGATACTATGGAACTGTCAGTAAGATCAGACTCTGGGAAATGGGATTAATTAGACAACCTCTGAAATATGGTATAATCCAAAACATTCAACCAGATTGTCTTATGTCAATTAAACAGATTGCTTAATAAAAGATAAGCTAATTATTGTTCAATTGGTGTTATTTCTTAAAATATCATTTTTTAGATGGTTCTAATTGACTTAAGCAATATTCCTTTTATTTTCCTGCATAAATATCTTCTGGGAGAAATATGACATCACGACTAAGACACATCTGCACTCACCAACCAATAACTGCTTTGTATTACGTGCTAATATGTCAAACATTTCATTTAGTGTGAACTTAAATGGTCGTTTAATTATAATGGGGGGCATAACCTGCCAATTCTCTGTTCTATAAAGACATATGTTCATAGGCGTATCTATAATGGGTGCAGGGTGTGCAGTGCACACAGGCCCCTCAGAACAGGGGGCCCTGTGGCATGCATCCTGCACCCAGGGTTAGCAGGGGACAGGGGGCGATTCTGCATCTATTTATTCCCTCTAAGATCTTCCGGGAGGGCAGAAATAGATGCCGAATGAGCCCCCCTTCCCCTGTCTCTATGCGCAAGCCGAAAAAATTGCGGGGTTTACAGCGCAGTTAGGCCCGTCCTTTTTTGAGGTCCGCGAATCGGGACAGTCCTGTCTCAGGTGAAGGGGGGGGGGCCCATGTACAAATCCTGCACACGGGCCCCCTCGCTCTGCTAAACACTTTTCATCAAACTCACATGAAAACGTCTACAAATATTTTTTATGGAGGGTGAAACATCATTTGAAGTATGCAAAGAAAACCAAAATATGTGTATTATAGCGCTGGTGTAAATAAAATAATAGGCAATAATAAACAGATAATTCAACTAATAAATAAATACTCCTATAAATATATAAAGATATAGAGATAAGTATAAATATATATAGAGTCCTCTGATATTCAATATAATTAACAAAGCAGCATATGTATTTATATGTATATGTTTAATATTTGGTGAAAGATTGCATTTTAATTATATCTTTTTACTGTTGTTGTTATCTCTTTTATACTCCTTTCACATCGCCCCAAAAACCCGGGTTATTGGCAAGGGTCGAGTTGCGGTGTGAAAGAGTCCGGGTGCCTCTACCCAAGTCTAGTGACCCGGGAATTGGACCAGGGACAAAAGAAGGGTTATTTCCAGGTCCGACCCGGGTAGGTGTACAGAACCGTATTCAGAGATCCGTTTTTAGAAAAGTACGCAAATAAACGCACGCACGTAGCAAGCCAACGCCCACCAACACTCACGACACTCCCCTCTCCCGGCCGTGCAATCGTAGACTTACACCTCCATAGACCACTCTGTTCTTTACGTGTGTACTTACGTGCGTATATGTCCTCGGTGCTTGCGATTCTCTATAACCGTGCCCTCATGCGTTCATTTAACTGCCCCCCACCCACTTTCATGTAAATTTTCAAGTACATATTTCAACCCCGCCCATCCGTACGTATGTCACCAAATGCGATTCACATGTCCGCGCCTAAAGCACATACGTGAGTATATTCTTACATAAATAAAGTAACTACGCATGTGCAGTTAAAACGTATCTAAAAATACGCACGCGACTCCACATGAAAACGTATCTGGGAATACGGTCCACAGTGTGAAAGGTGCTATCCGTGTTTTTCAACCCACGTAGCACAGAAACTACTTGATTGGTGTAATTTGTCTACTATTGCCCGGGAAACAAGTGTTGCCAAAGCAATAATAAACAAATGACAAAGTGTGATGACTCTGGGTCCGGGAATTTCCCGGGTCAGCCCTGCAATGTGACCCTGGGATCATCTGGTAACACAGCAATATTCCGGGTTCACAGATCCGGGATATTGCCAGAGCGGCGATGTGAAAGGGGTATAAAGGGAAAGGAGTACTTCCATGTTCAAGGTCATTTACTCTTATTACTGACGGTCTCCCATACATATGCAGCTTTGTTAATTAAATTGAATATCAGAGGACTCTGTATATATATTTTTATCTCTATATCTTTATTTATTTATAGGAGTATTTATTTATTAGTTGAATTATCTGTTTATCATTGGCTTTTATTTTATGTAAACCAGCGCCATAATACACATGTTTTGGTTTTCTTTGTTTTAGCGTTGGGGACTGTGGTCTGGATTCGCAATTACGTAGTTTTCGTCTTACTGTACGTACGTTGTTATAAGAATTGAGCCTGCTACGCATGTGTAGTAACTTCTTTACGCTATCTACATAGCATTTTTTTAAGCAGATTGCGTAAGCGTGTTCTTTATACTGCTCTTACGCAATCTACATACAGAAATTGTATGCAGATAGTGTAAATAAGCTACTATGCATGCGTAGCAGCTCAATTCTTAAAACCATGGGGTAGATCCAGAACTACGGACGACGGACGTAATTCACTGAACAATAGCTACTGCGCATGCGTAGTAGCTATTGTACATAATCTGCGTACAGTATGTACCTAAAATTAAGACAAACTAGACCAATTTTCAGGTATATCCTCTCAATTCTCACCCAGGTATATCCTGTCAATTCTCACCCAGGTATATCCTCTCAATTCTCACCCAGGTATATCCTCTTAATTCTCACCCAGGTATATCCTTTCAATTCTCACCCAGGTATATCCTCTTAATTCTCAACCCAGGTTGGAGAAGCTCCATATAGAGTGTCCACCATGCACATGTGCAGGCCAACATTGCCTAAGATCCACGGTCACTGGACTTTATCAGGAAAACTCTGTCACCAGTGTCTTGGTGGAGGCTACCACTTTGTAGGCTAAATATAACTAATATACAGTGAGTTACTGGCAACTTATTACGCGGTGCTGGATTGGGATACGGTCAATTGTCATGCACTAATATTTCCGTCAGACGCCAGCTCAGCACCCCCTCATCTAAGGACGCTCACTCCACAGGCACAGTACACTATTGTGACGCCTGATCTGGTTGAGTACTGTACTTCATTTTAGGGTTAGGGTTAGAGTTAGTGTTAGGCTGCAGTTAGGGTTAGAGTTAGGCTGTGGTTAGGGTCAGGTCATGGTTAGGTTTTGGGATAGGCAGCAGAAATGATTAGTGTAACTGTAGGACTTTAAGTGTCGGCAACACTAAGGTCAATATGATAATACTATTGACTTTAGTGCTGATAGGGAAACAATCCTGTTGCGTTGGCATTCAGACGAATGTTAAGTGTATGAATGTTGATCCAATGACATGCTAAGTCACATAAGACACCCAGCTGCATCCAAGCTCCCAATTGTGATGTGGTAGGGTAAGCAAAAAGCATTTGGATAGATCTGAAAGAACGGATGTTGTTTGCCACTGAGAACGGCCCTTTTTTTACACCCTATTTACGAAAATGGAGCTGAAGCGGGAACTTCCTGCCCTGCCGTAGTGCCGATCTTTATTTCCCCTACCCTTATGCTAATCCTCACGCTAACCCTCCCCTTCCATTTCCCTAGCTCTAACCTTCCCTTCCCCGCAGCCTAACCCTAATCCCTAAGTCTCCCCTTCTCCCATCCATCCACTCCTCGCAGTCTAACCCTAAGTCTCCCCTTCTCCCATCCACCACTTCCCCGCAGCCTAGCCCTAAGTCTCCCCTTCTCTCTTCCATCCCCTCCCTGCAGCCTAACCTTAAGTCTCCCCTTCTCCCATCCACCATCTCCCTAAGAATACCCTGCTGCACTACATCCCCTCCACTGCACTAATCTACCATGAACTGTCGGGTCCTTCCTCGGGTCTGTGGTGTAAAATATTAGCTGCTGAAATTTTTTAAATAGACACAGCCAACAATTAGCTGTGCGTGTTTCGAAAATTCAATTTTCTCAGCGACAAACCTAACCCGAAAGAACTGGTCTGCACTACACAGGCACCAATCCATGCATTCACATGTCCATCATGCACTCGCACGTGGAGGGAATATTCAGAAGTACAGGGGTTTTAGTCCTCTGTGCGTTTGTTTGATATACTGTAATTGGGACCCTCATATGTCCCTCTGTCCTCCCCATTATGTCCAGTCTTGACAGTTTATATTGTTGTTAATGATACTAAAAAATAGCAATACTCTTAGTCATAATTGTGTTGTGTTGTAATGGATTCCTTTCCCCTTTATATTGGCGCATGTATTCAAAAATCTTCCCTCTCTGGAATAGTGTTATCATATGAACAAATTGATTCTTTGTAAATGTGCCAGAAAAAAAAATATGTTACCCATTTAGTTGATAGTTTTTCTCACCCGGCTACAATCTGAGTGTTTCTTTACTGGCCGCGGTGCACAGGCTACAAGCTGAGTGTTTCTTTACTGGCCGCGGTGCACAGGCTACAAGCTGAGTGTTTCTTTACTGGCCACGTTACACAGTGCACAGGCTACAAGCTGAGTGTTTCTTTACTGGCCGCGTTCCACAGTGCACAAGCTACAAGCTGAGTGTTTCTTTACTGGCCATGTTCCACAGAGCACAGGCTACAAGCTGAGTGTTTCTTTACTGGCCACATTGCACAGTGCACAGGCTACAAGCTGAGTGTTTCTTTACTGGCCGCGTTGCACAGTGCACTGGCTACAAGCTGAGTGTTTCCTTACTGGCCGCATTTCACAGTGCACAGGCTACAAGCTGAGTGTTTCTTTACTGGCCACATTGCACAGTGCACAGGCTACAAGCTGAGTGTTTCTTTACTGGCCGCGTTCCACAATGCAATGGCTACAAGCTGAGTGTTTCTTTACTGGCCGCGTTCCACATTGCAATGGCTACAAGCTGAGTGTTTCTTTACTGGCCACATTGCACAGTGCACAGGCTACAAGCTGAGTGTTTCTTTACTGGCCACATTGCAATGGCTGTGTGGACACCTGTGCAACTGCTCAACTGCAGCACATTAGAGATGTCAGACTGGAATACTGACATTATAAATGGTTTCTTGGCTGCATTTACATTCTTCTGCTCAGCAAGTAGAGTCTGTGTGACTGAAGGTTCAGAAGTCAGCATCAGACAGGCAGCAATATGAAAATGATCCAGTTGGAGAAGAGACTGAGGGCAATCTTTGGATAAATAATTTCCAGAGAGCAGCAAATAAGAACACAATGTTCTGTATGATATTTGGTCTCTGGGGGCAATTCAGACTTAATAACGTTCCTAAATAAAACGCAGGCTGTGTGTAAGTGTTTGCACTTTGCATTCTTATGTTACAAACATACGGACGGAAAGTTATGGTACCCCTATGGTAGCAGAAGTCAGCTAAAATCCCTAAGAACGAGGGAGTGTCATGGGAGTACACTTGCCACAGAGGTGCATAGTTTTGCATACTTACTCCTATCTAAGGGCCTGATTCACACTTAAGATCGCGATAGGTTCTTAAATATACGCACCTAATAGCAATGAAACTCACTCGGTTTTTAGATTCTTATGTGACTTACAAGTGCCATAGGGCTTCCTTAACTGTAGATTTGCATTTGAATGTGTAGGGCGTCTACTTAAGAACTTAACTGCATAACTGCGCCTTCATTTGGTCACTTAAATGCCTCTCTCCAGCCAAATCTCCGTATCTGCCGAGTTACTTATTCACAGAACGCCCCTTTTTTGCGTATGTTACTACAAACCTACAGACTTTAGGAGCGTAATGTATAAGGACGTAATTTGCATGCGTAAGTCCAATGTAAACAGCATATAAATGTTACTACGCATGCGCAGTGCATCCGTTCTTAAATATATGCACCTAAAACTACGCAGATTCTTAAGTGTGAATCAGGCCCTAAGTCATTATCAGGGCCAATGTACTTAAGCAAAACTATGCGCACACACACAGTGGTGCAATGAATCCTCGGTCAGTGCAGTTTCATAAAACTGAAACTACGATAAGAAATATATATAAGAAATATATCTCTACTTTTTCAACAGAAAATATAGAGATATATATTTGTGAGTTCTAGTATTTTGGACTCTCTCTCTCCCTCCCTCTCTCTCTCCCTCCCTCTCTCTCTCATCAAAATAATGATGTACATAGAGAAGGAGAGAAAGGAATTGACAGCTGAAACAAATTTCAGGGGGACTTTCCAGGGCTTTATTGCACCTTATATCACAGGACATGTTTCTATGGTTCCAATGGTAGTCACATGACACTGTAAACTATGCTGAGTGTTTAAACAATGAACAGTGTGAGGCTGAGCATGTTTATTTCATGGTTGCCGACTTTACATTGTTTCATGTAGTGAACAGAAAGATGCCAGCATGGGGGTGGGGTTTAATGACAAGATTTAAGCAAATTGTGTCCCTAAGCCCCACCCCCTGACCATCAATGGTATTTTTATAGTATTACTAGAGATGGTCGCAGGCTTGATTATGCCAATTAAGTAATCAAGTCCCACCCAGTTCCTAGTAACACTAGGAATAGTAATGTTGTTAAGAAGATCTCAAGCCCAATGTGTGAGATTTGTCTGCCCTCCCGGCATACCAGGAGAACTGCTCGAATTTTGAGTCTCCCGGGATATTCCAGAAGATCCCGCGACCCTTGTTTATTTTTAAATTTTCAACAGAATTAATGTAGACATTGTCAATGTGCAGAATGCAGTCCTCATTGAGCATCTTCCCCTCTACGACTAAGATCATTTCCTTACTATGTCTGCAACAAACAGATTTACTAAGCTGCGGGAAAGAGAGAGTGGAGATTTTGCCCATAGCAACCAATCAGATTCTAGCTTACATTTTCTATTATGTAAAAGGAAAGTGAGAGCTAGAATATGATTGGTTGCTATGGGCAACATCTCCACTCTTCCTTTCCCGCAGCTCAGTAAATCTGGCCGTTAAACTAATTTTTGGAGGACTGCAATTTTAAATTTAAATGCTAAATTTCCACAATAATCAAACCAGTAAACACAACTAATGAGAGAGAAGAAAACTAAGTTGTTATTGTTCTTATTTGACTTACTGGAGAAGACTTCTATTGAATGTATTATATATAGGATTATGATGGAGAATTCTCCACTATGTCCCATCTATAATAGTCTACAGTATTCATGGACCCTATATTAGGATAAACTTTATCTGTTTTTTTCTACCCACTTATAAACCATCCCAGAATATAGTCAGTTCTCCACCAAAAAACCCACCACACACTATATAGAGTCCTTAACTCTCCTGACACAATACTCAGATAGCCAGGGACATTGGACGTGATTCACACTTAAGAAGGCTTTAGGTTCCTAATTATATGCAACTAGTAGCAAGGCAACCCCCTTAACACTCCCCCTTCTTAACTGACTTACGAATGCCATAGGGATACCTTATCTTTAGGTTTTAAGTTGTGCGTAGGGCGGCTAATTAAGAATGTTTCTGCCTAACCGAGCCCAGATTTCCTCATTTAAATGCTTCCCTCCACCCAATCTTCTTATCTTCTTTCTTAAATTTTCCCAACACACCCCTTCCTTCCTAAGTCACTAGGAACCTAGTAGAAATAGGTTTGTAATGGTGATTCAGAACCGTCCCATTCTTAAGTCTCAAGTATATTGCGTATATTAGGTTACATTAGTACAGTATATCCCTTAAATATATAGGCACCTAAAAATAAGCAGATTTTTTAAGTTTGAATCAGTGTGAACCTTGCCATACAGCAGCATAATCATCAGGATAATCATCTGTTCAACTTGATATCGTATAGTGTCTGTCCTGCTTTACCCCGACAGACCTTAAAAATATGTTCCTTCTAAATTGTTTGTTGTTGCTATTGAGTCATCCAAAAGAACAATATTACTGAAGAACCCCTTGTGTCTCCTCACACATTATAGAAAATGTTCAGTAGAGCATATTTTTCCAATGATACTTGGACCAAAATCAGTGACAAAATGTCCCTTGTTCTGCTCTACTTCTGGTCTATGGACTTCACACTCAGCATCTTCTCACATGTCGTATTTTATCGTGGACGGATTCTGCATTCCTGCACACAGTAACAGTCATTTTGGAAACAAACTTGAAGTCTGGAACATTTTTTTATGGCGAATTTCTAAACCGAGACTTGAATCCGTGACTTTGGTCCAAGAGAGTTGTTTTGGAGCACCCTGCAAAATGACAAATATGCTTTATTTATCTAAGTGCCTCCATATGTGATGCTGTAATAGATCATTCTTGACTTCTATTAGATCTGCTTTATTAAGTTTATTAGACCAAGGAAACATATTCTTATTTGGGAAGACTTCATTTTTCTTTCTATTTGAGGAAGCAACCATCAATTTTTCTCCATAGCGTTTATTTCTATAGCTGTGTGGTGGGACCGCCACTTAACTGCATATCCTCAGCCTTTTCCCCATTATTTCATCGCAGCAGCATGCTAATGGCAAAAATCTGATTTGTGAAATAATTGTTTCATTGGACATTGGAGAATAATAACGACATACAGAAATGGCATTAGCATTTTCCTTTCTTTCATGGGTGATTAAATAATATTTCCTCTGTGTTGCCATTTATAGTCTTGGGGTGGAGTGTGAAGTGACTGAAAACGGAGGCGAAATCTCAGATGCCTCCTACGCTGTCACTTCTATGAATAGGCACCTGAATGTTTATTATGTTCCACTTTAATGTTCCATGATTATGTGGGGATTAACATATTGCTATACATTCTAAAGAGCAATAAAGCTATTTAGAAAGAAGAGAGAGCAGAAATGTGAAGAAAACAATGGACTGGATTCTCACCTAAAGTGCGGGTTTGGAAAAGTGGAGGCTTTACCCATAGCAACCAATCAGATTCTAGATGACATTATCTAGTATGTAATCGGAACATGAGAGCTAGAATCTGATTGGTTGTCATGGGCAACATCTCTACTTTTCCAAACCCGCAGCTTAGTAAATCTGGCCCTAAGAGTGAGTTAGGTGAGGACAGAAGCGCACCTAACTCACCTGTGCAGCCCCTAACCTGCCCATTTTTAGGTACCTTATCGCACTTAAGAGTGCCATAGGGCTAGTTTTTAGGTACGGTACTTAAGACTATTTTACCGTGAGTAGTTTCCTTCTTAAGAAGGAAATTACGCACGGAGAATGCCTCCCCTCTGCCCTCCCCGGCTAATCTAAATCCCTCCCCCCTCCCACTTCTACCTAAACACTCCCCAAGGCGGCATTAGCGCGCCGCTTTCTTTCTAAACTACCTAACTGGTATGTAGATTGTATAAATGAACATTGCTAAATTGTGTCATTTTGTACATCTCAAAATTACGCAACTAAGAAGAGTATGGATCAGGGCCAATGTATTTTACTCCTTTCTGGAACTTAGTAAAGTCCCAGAGCTAGAGTAGTAGCTGGTTTCTCCATCATTGGGCTCAGCACCTCCAGACCTGATGTCGCCATCATTTGCCAGTGTGAAGGGCCAGCTTTCGAGAATGAAGCATACAAAATCTTAATTTTGACTGCACCATTCCCGATTACATCTCAAAAATGAAATTCAACATTGCAGAACAGGACAGGAAGGGGTTAAGGTTAGGCTACAAGAAGGGTGAGGGTTAAGCTGCGGAGGTCAGACGGTTACGTTTAGGGTTGGGCTGCAGAATGAGGATGGTTAGGGGAGGGTTAGGGTTAGGCTGTGGAGAGTGGAGGGTTAAGGTTAGGCTTAGGGGAGGGTTGTGGTAAAGCTGCGGGAATGGGATGGTTAGGGTTAATTAAACTTACCTTTTGGTGTTCAGCTATTCAAATATAGTGTGTTTGCAGGGGGCCATCTCTTCTCAGTGCAGAATGACGAAAAGTGACAGCAGTCGGCACCTGACTGACGGAAATCAATCTATCGCTAGACAGACTTTCTAACGAGCAAATCATAGCTCTTCTCTGCTTGTTCACCAATAGGATCTCCAACTAAAGATGATAGGCTGGATCCAGACTCAAGTAAGTGCTTGAAATTATTTACTCCTGGGCTAAACCATGTTGATTGCAGGGGGAGTCAAGGTAATTGTATTCTTTGCATGCAGGGATATATCTTTGAATTGCTTACTGCACACAACTACTGACCAGTTTTACTATTACACTGTTATTTAGACTTGGGATAGGAAACATCACCTCTCAACTTTAATACTGTTTGCAACAGATGAAATATGACTCCCCTGCAATCAACATGGTTTTACCCAAGTGTCGCTGTCCTCTCTTATTTTCAATATCTGAATCAGGGGCCACATTTACTAAGCTGCAGGTTTGGAAAAGCGGAGATGTTGCCTATAGCAACCAATCAGATTCTAGCTCTCACTTTCCTATTACATATTAGCCCAGGAGTAACACATTTCAAGCACTTACTTAAGTCTGGATCCAGCCCAATGATCCTATTGTAAAAGAGCACTTACCTGCCCGCAAGCTATCCCCCCAGTGAGGAGCTGCCCCTTCAGGACCTTCAGGAATCCCAAATATCCTGACAGAGCAGCGGATGAAGCGCCATCACGATCGTAGGAGAGTTAAGTAAATATCACAGATTCAACTTGTAAAATTATCACAAAAAATATGCAAGTTTTACATTCTTTAAAACATACGTTATTATGATTTATACAGGTGGTCTCCCATATTTTCAAGACTGATTAAGGAATTATGTATAACAAAGTCTATTTAAAGCTACTTAGATGGTTTAACATCATTTTAGAGGCATCTTTTACATTTATGTTGTGTTACATATGTATTAGTAGATGTGTTACAGTGACAGTGTAATGCTCGGGGTCAGTATAGACCGTAATTTATTAGCCATATGAATTATGTGGAGCAAAAGTCTTTATTTCTGCATTTGAAACTGTCCTATTCCCTAGGTCCAGAGTTCACAGATAATGTTGGTATAGCAATTCACTACAGTATATCACGCTGATAGATATATCAGTGTTTATCTGCACAGACAGCTAGTCATGAATGAAAAATGAGACATGATGTCTTTGTACAAACTGGACAGATGATACTGAAAAGATACCGAGCAATGTGTACTATAGATATTGCACTCAACTAATGTCCAGATGAATGGATAAGTGACTGTCCAACAAAGACTGTAAATGTTATTTTAAAATTGAAATAATTTGTAAGCAATACTGAGGTTCTTTATCTGCTCAGCTGGTGGTGGTGTAGCGTATATCAGCATTCTGTACCTTCTCCCTGCATATAGGGCCAGATTTACTAAGTTGCAGGAAAAGAAAAGTGGAAATGTTGCCCATAGAAACCAATCAGATTCTAGCTCTCACTTTCCTATTTAATACTAGAGAATGTCAGCTAGAATCTGATTGGTTGCCACGGGCAACACTTTTCCTTTCCCAAAGCTTAGTAAATCTGGCCCATATTGTCCATAACAAGAGAAAAGGTGATTCACATCTAAACAGAACTCACTGTTACAACCATCTGCGTTTGGAGGAGGAGAAGAGGGGAACTAATGTAATCATTGTATGGTAATAGCATGTTTCCGCAAATCATCTCAATCCAGACCCAAACAGTAAATTAAATAAGCACGGTTTATGGATAAACAAAGCCAATTTACAGTAGGTGTCAATCCTGCCATAGACAGCACATAATAACGCTGTGCATCGGTGGAGCAGGCATTGTATGTTTCCGCAGCTGAATTATGCTAAAGAGGGCACAGTGTCTGTGTCTTCCAAGAGCAGGAGCAGACACAGGTAATAACTTTGGACCTGGTTCAGAATTACGTACGCACGTAACTTACGAATGGTAAGTTATGTGATTTTGAACTGCAGTGACCATGGGCCTGATCCAGACCTACGCCCGCGAGCGATCGTACGCCGGTCGGGAGCATAAAACCGGGCAAAAAAACGCACTGCGCATGTGCAGTATGACAACTTCCGGTTGTCCAAAGGATGAGCGTACAGCAAGCGTATTTTGAGCGTATTTTTCGCCCAAGGGGCGTGCGTTTTGTACGACGATAGTCCGGACGCTCGAGTTACTACACAGAGGCGGGGATAGCCATTTAAATTGTACAGTATGGGCGTGCTAAGCCCCGTACGACCAGCGTATCGGTCTGAAAATTCGTACACAGGTTGGAAAAAGTTAGGGTAGGGTTCAGCCTCCGTAAGTCGGTACAATCAATGGGAGTGTCATGGGCGTGAAAGTTTATACGCCCGGGCGATCATACGCATTGCTCGCGGGCGTAGGTCTGGATCAGGCCCCATATGCGTACGGATCTTGCTAACGGATACGTACGGAATTTACATCCGTCCTTGTAATATAAGAAGACAGGGAGGATCACGGAATTCTAATGATATTCCAGGGCGTGGTTATTAACTAGCGTGCTGAACGTAGGAACGTATTCATGCGGATCTTAAGGTAGCTATTCCGTTGCGGATGTTGGTAGGTTTTCTATTGAGCACTGAAATTAGGAAAACATGACTCTTGTTATTAAAGTCAGCAAGGCTTGTTAATTAGATAACATGCTGCACATGCAGTCAATTACAGCAGCATTTTATAAGCTGTTCAATGTTGAATAAAAAACACAGTTCGAAAGAGCTTTCTAGCACTTTGCATAGTTATTCAAATCATTTTTTGAATGAAAATAAGTTTTACTGACTCCGGTTTGTTAAAGGCTAAAATTATTCACAAATGTAAATGTATGTTTTGGTAGACTTTGTAAAAATGTTATATTTTTTTGTTCTTTTCTTGCTGTGAAGTCTTTCATTCATCAAAAGTTATTGGGATTTGTTTTGAATACAACAACATTTTCAATTGTGCAAAGATATGTTTTTTGTAAGCTTATTTTAGAAACATATGTAAACTGTGTACACTTGACTGTTTATCTGCCCTAATGTGTTTGTGTTAAAGTTGTTGCTCAATTTAAAGTAATTGTTATATTTTATTAAATGTCATAAAAAAGATACCCTATAGAAATTGTGTGGGGACATGTCAAGCTCCCTTAGTATGTGTATATGTGTTTATTTTGTGTATATATTACTTTGCTAATAGCATAATTGTATAAATATATCCCAATATTTTTAGCATCTCTGTGTGTTTACTCTGATAATTTAAATTTAATATATGATACTAAAAAGTATCATATATTAAATGCTTAAAAAACCTTGATCCGGAATTAAGATGTGTTCTCACATATTCTCACACATGCAGGATGTATTACATCTGAAGGTTCATGACACTTCTGGAGAATAGGAGCATCTCCGTATGAGTGTCCGTCATCAGTGGCAACAGTCATCTTAGATTTGGTATTTACAAATGGTGACCAAATCTCAGAAGTAAGTGTGGGTGAGAACTTAGGATCCAGTGATCATCAAGCAGTATGGTTTAGTATAATGACTGAGAGAGAAGCGTGCCACACAAAGACGAGGGAGCTAGACTTTAGGAAGGCAGATTTTGTGGAAATGGGGAAATGTGCAGAGTGGAGGCACATGAAAGGAGTACAGGAGCAGTGGGGAAAATAAAAAAATGCATTATTAACAGCAACAGACCTTTGTATAAGAATGGTTAGAAAAAACCCCAGAAAAAGAAAGCCAATGTGGTTTACAAAAGAGGTAGCAACTACAGTGAAAGCAAAAAAGATGGCCTTTCGGAATTATAAGCAATCTCACAGTAATGATGACACGGAGGTGTATTTTACAAAGCAGAAGGAGGCTAAAAAGGTTATCAGAGCAGCAAAGGCACAAACTGAAGAAAAACTGGCCCACTTGGTACAAAAAAGGGGACAAAAGCTTTTTTAGGTATATAAATGAAAGGCAAAAAACAAAGGAGGGTATCGTAAGGCTCAAAACGGCAAGTGGAATTCTTATTGAGAGTGAAAGGGCTATGGCAGATCATCTTAACAAGTATTTCTGTTCAATATTCACAAAAGAAAGAGAGGGGAAGGGTCCACTTTTGAATGGGAAGACTATTAATACAGTGGGGGCAATTACTACTACTTTTAC
>WWET01002008.1:204250-221512 GCA_011038615.1 Limnodynastes dumerilii
GTGGATGTTTATGTTACCTCTCCGGAGGCACCGCTGTGTGCTTGAGTGTGCGACCGCCCTAGTACGTCGTGTACCGTCTCGTGAACGCTCTTCTGTCCCACGTGCTGCGTTAAGTGTACGTGTTCTGTGTTGTCCGTTACAGTCCGGTCACTTCTGGACTACTTCTATCTATCGACTACTCCCGTCCCTCCTGTCCGGTGTACACTCCTGGTGTTTCTCCCCTTTCCACGAGTCTGGTTCACCGGGGACTGACCAAGCTATCAGGCCGCAGTCAATTCCATCCCCACCATCAGGGGTACTGGTGAAGACCCCCTGGATAGTAAAGTTTCCGGTCCCCGGAAACCTTCTCGTTCACTCTGCCTGTCTCTTTGGTGGTCACCTCGGTTCCCTCCAGGTAATCCCGAGGTACCTCAGCTACTCTCTCTTTGACCACTCTGGTACTCACCAGGTAAACCCGGAGTGTCATAACATTATAACCGGCCATATTTTGCAAAACCCGGGGGAACCCTCCGTGGCTGAGGCTATTAATGCTCTCATCACCCAGGTGTCCAACCTGGGACAGATGGTCCAGACCCTCACCACTAAAGTTAATGACCAAGGAGAGATCATCTCAGCTCTGCGGGCCTCAGCCACAGCTCCTCAGGCCTCTGCTCCAACGGTGGCAATGGGCACCACTGATATCAAAATCAACCTCCCAGATAAATTCGCAGGAGACCGCAGCCAGTTCCACATTTTCAAAGAGAATTGTCATCTTTACTTTCGGCTTTGTCCCAACGCTTCCGGATCTGAGCCTCAGCGAGTCGGGATTATCATCACTCTCCTCCATGGTGACCCACAGGCCTGGGCGTTCAGTCTACGTCCTGAGGATCCAGCGCTTCAGACAGTCGATGCCTTCTTTGAAGCTTTAGGACTGCTGTATGAGGATCCAGACCGCACCACCACAGCTGAATCGAAGCTTCGTTCCTTGAGACAAGGTAGAAAGACAGCTGAAGAGTATTGCTCGGAATTCCGTCGCTGGGCAAATGACTGTGGCTGAAATGACCCAGCCCTCCGCAGTCAATTTCGTATCGGGCTTTGTGACGCCATTGTGCAATTTCCGGCATCTCGAACCCTCGATTAATTCATGAGCCTGGCCATCAAAGTCGACCGGCGCTTGAAAGAACGGCGCCTGGAACGAGACTCTGCTGCCAGTTTTTCCATGGTTCATCTGCCACCAGAATGTCAGTCTTCTGAAGAACTTATGCAGATCGGGTCTTACCGGCTTTCGAAAGAAGAGAAGACCCGTAGACGGACTCTTGGATTGTGCCTCTACTGTGGAGGAAAGGCTCATCGGGCAGATTCTTGCCCAAAGAAGCAGTCCCTGCCGTCGGGAAAAGAGTAACCCAGCCGGTTTGCGAGGAGCTCCGGTTGGGTGTACATCTAGTCTCCTCAAGCAACTCACTCCTGGTCCCTGCCCGACTGGTCCTTAGGGATCACGAAGAACAACTTTCCGCTTTTGTGGACAGTGGTGCGGCTGGGAATTTCCTGGACATGGAACTGGTCCAGACCTTGAAGATTCAGGTCAAGAAGCTGGATGCTCCTGTCTTCGCAGTGGGTCTTAATGGTCAATCATTGTCAGAAGAACCCATTCTCCTCAAAACTGTCAAAACCTATCCAATTATCCATTGGTTTGTGTCATAATGAAGAAATTGAGTTTCTGGTGACTAATTGTGCTTCGGTTCGGCTGGTTCTAGGACATCCTTGGCTCCGACTTCATAATCCATCCATTGACTGGTTGTTGGGAGAGATTGTTCGGTGGAGTGAGTACTGCGAAAGGACGTGCATTTCCTATCCGGTCCGGGTAGGTCATATCGCAGTGGAGAAGATTCCCTTGCAATATATGGAGTTTGAAGATGTTTTCTCCAAGCAAGCGGCCTAGATTCTACCTCCTCCCAGGCACTACGATTGCCCCATTGAACTCACACCAGGAGCCAAGCTACCAAAAGGTAGATTATTTTCTCTATCCCGACCTGAATCATCTGCCATGGACAGCTACATTAAAGAAAACCTGGAGAAAGGATTCATTCGTCCCTCCAAGTCCCTGGTGGGCGCTGGTTTTTTCTTTGTCGGGAAAAAAGACGGATCTCTCAGGCCATGTATTGACTACAGAGCCCTTAACCGCATCACTATTAAAAACACATATCCGCTTCCATTAATTACAGATTTGTTCAACCAAGTCAAGGGAGCGGTCGTCTACTCCAAGATTGATCTCCGTGAAGCCTATAATCTGGTACGGATCAGGGAGGGAGATGAATGGAAGACTGCATTCAACACTCACTCGGGCCACTACGAGTACCTGGTAATGCCCTTCGGGCTATGCAATGCGCCAGCTGTCTTCCAGGACTTTATTAATGATGTGTTCAGAGACTTTCTTAGGAAATTCGTAGTGGTCTACCTGGATGACATACTTATCTTCTCTCCCTCCCTGGAAGAACACCGTAAACATGTTAAATTGGTTCTGGCTCGTCTCAGGGAATTCAAATTATTTGCCAAATTAGAAAAATGCGAATTTGAGGTTGACAAGGTAATCTTCTTAGGTTACATTATTTCACCTTCAGGCTTTGCCATGGATCCGGAGAAAGTAAGAGCCATACTGGAATGGAAACAACCCACGGACCTCAAGGCCATCCAACGGTTCATGGGGTTCTCCAATTATTATCGGGGCTTCATTAAGTCTTTTTCTATGATGATGGCTCCTATTTCGGCCTTAACCAAGAAGAAGTCTGATCCTAGTAATTGGCCGGAAAAAGCTGTCAAAGCCTTCGAATCCTTGAAGCACGCTTTTACCACTGCACCTATCCTCAGACACCCGAATCCGGAACTACCATTTATCATTGAGGTAGATGCATCTGATGTCGGGGCAGGGGCAGTTTTATCTCAAAAGGATCCTCACGATTCCAAGCATCATCCATGTGCATATTTTTCTAAACAATTTTCGTCTTCTGAGAAGAATTATGACGTAGGGAATCGTGAACTTTTGGCTATTAAGATGGCATTTGAAGAGTGGAGGCACTGGTTGGAGGGGTCAGCCCACGTCATAACAGTCCTCACGGATCATAAGAACTTGGCATATATCGAAACCGCCAAACGCCTCAATCCCAGACAGGCTCGCTGGGCATTATTTTTTACTCGCTTTAATTTTATCATCACGTATAGGCCTGGATCTCAGAATCATCGAGCCGATGCCTTATCTCGGGCATTTCTGCCACAGCATGGCCCCTCCCTCCCACCCTTGCCTATGATTCCGTCTACCTGTATCATTGCGGGACTAACTCAAGATCTCCGGTCCAGGATCCTGGCAGCTCAAGATCAAGCCCCAGCTCAAACCCCTACGGGGCGCCTGTTTGTTCCAGAGAAATTCAGGAGGCAAATTCTCCAGGAGAACCATTCCTGTAAGACTGCTGGTCATCTGGGTGTTCGGAAGACCCTGGAAGCCTTATCTAGATTGGTATGGTGGCCGTCCATGTCACAAGATTCTCAAGAATTTGTGCGCACCTGTCCTTTGTGCGCTAGAAACAAGACTCCTCGTTCTCCCCCTTATGGGCCTCTGCTTCCTCTGCCGGTTCCCAAACGTCCATGGACTCACCTGTCCATGGACTTCATTACAGATCTTCCTAACTCCCAGGGAAATACTACCATTTGGGTGGTGGTGGACAGGTTCAGTAAGATGGCACACTTTATTCCACTACCAGGTCTACCCAATGCTCAAGTGCTGGCTAACCTATTCATTAAACACATTGTCAGACTGCACGGTCTTCCATTGGAAATGGTGTCAGACCGTGGCTCACAGTTTGTGGCTTCATTTTGGAGAGCTTTCTGTAAAAGTTTTGGAATACAAATCAACCTATCATCGGGATATCATCCCCAATCCAATGGCCAAACCGAGAGGGTGAACCAATCATTGGAACAGTACTTACGGTTCTACACTTCGAAACCTGTTACAATTCCGTAACAAGATATATCACATCCCACATGCAGCACGTCAGATGAAATGATATGGTACACATGTGCGATCAGACATTTTCAACTCACACACAGCCGACAGCTAATTCACCCTGCGAACCACTGCTGGACCCAACGGTTTCCAAAGATATAGGTTAGCGCAGGGGGTGGGATGTATTTTATAAGGGAAATTTTAGGTTTAGGCTGCAGGGAGGAGATGGAGCTTAGAAGGGGAGACCTAGGGTTAGGCTGCAGGGAGGAGATGGAGCCTAGAAGGGTGACCTAGGGTTAGGCTGCAGGGAAGGGATGTTACAGCTGCCGTCTAACGGCAAGCTGCACACGTCGGCTCCCATCCCCACCTGCTTACCTTAGCTTTGGCGCGTCTGGGGATTCCCCTGCCGACAGGCTCCCTAGACACAGCGTCCTTGGTTACCTGCACATGGTGATGCTCTTCCGTTCAGCCGCGCGCTCTGCCTTCCCATCTTATGCTTTTGCTGCTTGTCACTTCCTGGGTTGGGTGCTGGGGTTGCTGACCAATCACCATCTAGCAGTATTTAGTCTTCCTCTGACAGCACCCCTGCGCCGGTTATAGAGTCTGTTTTCTCAGTTCTGTGACCTGCTATACCTTGTGTGCCTAGTGCTTCCAGCCTAGTGATCTGACCGTTGCCTGACCTACTTACCTGCCTTGTATCCTGCCTTTTGCACCCTAGTGTTTCCAGCCCTGGGTCTCTTACCTACCTCGTACTTACCTTCCCTGCAGTTCCTATCCTTACCTCGAGTTGATGTTTATGTTACCTCTCCGGAGGCACCGCTGTGTGCTTGAGTGTGTGACTGCCCTAGTACGTCGTGTACCGTCTCGTGAACGCTCTTCTGTCCCACGTGCTGCGTTAAGTGTTCTGTGTTGTCCGTTACAGTCCGGTCGCTTCTGGACTACTACTCCCTCTATCTATCGACTACTCCCGTCCCTCCTGTCCGGTGTACACGCCTGGTGTTTCTCCCCTTTCCACGAGTCTGGTTCACCGGGGACCGTCCAAGCTATCATGCCGCAGCCAATTCCATCCCCAACATCAGGGGTACTAGTGAAGACCCCCTGGATAGTAAAGTTTCCGGTCCCCGGAAACCTTCTCGTTCACTCTGCCTGTCTCTTTGGTGGTCATCTCGGTTCCCTCCAGGTAATCCCAGGGTACCACAGCTACTCTCTCTTTGACCACTCCGGTACTCACCAGGTAAACCCGGAGTGTCATAACAACAATCTTGGTTACAGGATAGACAACAAAGGGTTGTAGTAAATGGAATCTCTTCTGGGGATGGTAAGGTAACCATTGGAGTACCCCCAGGGTTCTGTACTTGGACCAGTGCTATTTAATATCTTTATAGGTGATATTGCCTGTGGTATTGAGGGGAAAATATGCCTTTTTGCAGATGACATCAAGATATGTAACCGGGTAGACATGCCAGGTGGGGTACAGAAAATGAGGGATGATCTAGGTAGACTGGAGGAATGGTCAAGAGTGTGGCAACTGCAGTTTAATGCCAAGAAATGCAAAATCATGCACTTGGGGGACAAAAACCCAAAGGCTCAATATTTCCTTAATGGCATTACATTAGATTCTACCGAGGAGGAAAGGGATCTAGGAGTCATTATTTTCAGTGACTTAAAGGTAGCCAATCAATGTAACAAAGCAATGAGAAAGGCAAGTCAGATGCTTGGTTGCATAGGGAGAGGAATTAGTAGCAGAAAGAGAGAAGTAGTGATGCCCCTTTATAAATCATTGGTACGCCCTCACCTAGAATACTGTGTTCAGTTCTGGAGGCCATAAATAAATAGCAGATTTCCATGGCGAATGCCGTTTTACTGTAAACACAGGCATTATCACCTAAAAATTAAGTTGGTAAATATAGCCCATAGCCTTCACACACAGCCTGTCAGTGTTAGTGAAGGAATCGCAAAGTGCCGGAGGGAGAGAGAGACTGCAGATAGTCCCATGCGTAGCTATATGCATGGGACAAATATGAAAGCGTGCCTGCCATTTCTCAGGCGTCAGAGACGTATACACAGGCGTTCACGTGATCACTTGTGTTATATAATGCATGTTTGGAGCGCCAGACCTCTCTTTTGTTCCTTATGGTTCGTGACTACACTGGAGAGAAAAAAGGTAGAAGCTGTGCCGACTTCTAGCAGTGGCGCCATAGTCATGTGTAACCATGGACACAGGGAAACCCACCCCAGTCTTGTGGCAAATCTACCACTGGGCCCCACCCACGAGGCATGTTTAACTACTTAGAGCTGCTGTTGGCCGAGATTCCACAGCCTGTACAACATTTACCCCTGTAAATGTTTCATTAAAAGTGCTGAAATCTGTATTGTACATAAGGGAACCTACTGTCCTATCAAATCCCTTCCCCCTCCAACGCAGCAGGACTGATTCTGCTTCCTGCTCTGTCCGCCATGCTGTTGGAATTTATACTAGGACGGATTTGTATCCTCTGGATCCAGATTTCTACCCTGCTAACGCGGTGCTGGTACATGCGCTGCATACCAAAAGGGGGCGTTATCTGATCCTAGTGACTGGAAACCGCCCTCTTTATTAAGTCTGGTTCTGATCCTATATTTTTTAGTCCGTTCACATTGTCAGTTCAGCACTCTCCCAAAAGGATAACCACCGTGACCTACCCTGCACTGGAGAAATAAGTATTCGCAGGACATATCTGTATTGGCTTGCCTCTTATCGACCGCCGTAGCAATTGCGTATACGTCTGGATTCACTCTTATTCCTTCCATATATGTTCTATATATCACTATAACACTATATTATCCTACTGATAAATTTGCTTAATCTCACATTATGGTATTGTACTTGTAACCAGGCCTAGCAACAGAAATCTTGGCACCCGATACACTCATGTATTTGAGGGCCATGCTTCCTCAATAGTGTATTGCAGGGGCCCCTCTGAACTTTGGGGTCTGTCACAGGTGTCCCTCTTGTCACCCCCTGTCGCCGGGCCTGCTTGTAACAGGCAGTTCACTCGCCCTTTAATATAATATTTCTGTAAACAATCTCTTGATCATATTGGCTGCCTACAGACTGATATTTTCCCACATCTGAAAATAAAGACAAAAACACACCAGAGATAAGTAGATTAAAGGAATGCTCTGATCCCAGTCTCACATACCTTGGAAATTGACAAGTCTTTAGTTTGTCAAATGTAATTACAGTCTAGGGGGAAAATAAGATTTGAGAGTTAAATAGTTTTGGAACATCTAGGTTGTACTCACAAGTACATAGGTTTTAATATAGTATGGTTTTTTTTATGGTATCCATTTCACGGGTGTGGGTCCCTGCAAAGAACGGTCCTATTTTGATAGGGCCGCCAGATTGCTTCTGCCTTTATGAGGTAAACCCCCTTGATAAACTAACCCCCAACCCTTCCCCTAATTCTAACCCTAACCCTCCCCTTCCATTACCCTAACCCTAACCCTCCCTTCCACGCAGCCTGACCCTAACCCTCCCTTCCCCGCAGTCTGACTCTAACCCTCCCTTCCACACAGCCTGACCCTAACCCTCCCTTCCCTGCAGCCTGAACCTAACCCTCCATTTTCCCTAGCCTGACCCTAAGACCCCCTTCCCCACAGTCTGACCCTAACCCTCCCCTTCTATGGTCCTTACCCTAAAACTCCCTTTCTAACTTTCGGCTGTCTCTATTTCGCACCCCAGTGAGTGTCTCCCTAACACTGGCCTATTTAAATGCCTCCCTCCACCCAATTCTCTTAACATTCAACTTACAGAGTACTGTCACACCCCTTCTTACAGATCTCGTTAGGTACAAATTTAAACTCCGTGCGTAACATCTGGATCACGCATGTGCAAATCACAAAAAACCGCCAAGATACGCACACGATTTTTACATATGAACAGGCCCAAAGGACAAGGGGGACAGCCATGATGGGCCCAGAGGTTTTCAAGGGACCCCTGCAATCCACTGCTGCAGACATTTTTAAGGAAGGATGGGGCCCCCAAAACATAAGTGTACCAGGCCCCAAGATTTCTGTTGCCAGGCCTGCATGTGAATCCGTAGTTACGTTCTTTAGTGTGAATCCGGTCCATAGTATCAGCAGAATAACTGGAGAATGTGTTTTATGTTTGTTATAAGACGCAGACAGGAAAACATACACTTCGGTAGATTAGCATTATAAGTCAGCACTGTTTGGTTTTCTTTTCATCACTCAGTAGGATAATCCCACCATGGTTCCCAGCCCTGGGCATATAAGTCAGCTCCAGGTGGCTGTCTGGTGAGCAGGTGTACATAGAAGCAATGATCTTACAGTGATGCAATGGTAGGAATCCTATAAATAGTACAGCAATTGGAGCACACTGTGGACTGGAATAGAAAGGCTTTCATGCTGGGCGATGACATTGCTGAAGGCACTGAGTTAGAAAGAGAGGAAGAGAAAGTAACTTGTTTTTCATTGGGTAAGAGATGAGCCCTTATAGAAGCAACACAAGGGACAGGAGATCATTATCATGGCATGAAAAGAATCCGTCCCGTTTCCATGTTTCCTGTGTTATGAATTGTGAACAATGCAGATATTCTTTCTTCTCACCATTATCCTACACAGATATCCAGCTCTGATAAATTCACTGTGCTACATACTGTAAATGAACTTTGGAAAGAATTTCACCATAGTGTAATAGTATAGCTATAAAGTATACCATAGTATAGCTATAAAGTACATATATAAAAAGTGCTTTAAACCTGCTGGGCATGCATTCAAGGATGTACATATGCGCCGCCAATGGGTTGACCACGCCCCCTTTGACGGCTTCATGGTGGCACAATCATATCTAGTACACACCAAGGTGGGGGCTCACCAAGGTGAGATGGGGGTGCTAAGGGGAGGACTAAATTCTGGCCCCTTCCAAAAAATTTGAAAAGTTGTGATGGGTGTGGATCTACGTAGCGAACGGCCCTATTTTGAAAGGGCCGTTTGCTCCCAGCCAGTTCCGAACTGGCTGGGATATCGATTGCTTATGCCTTGATGAGGCAAAGCAATCACTCCCCGGCGCACCGAATACAGTGCCCCAACAGATACCGGCGCACCGAATACAGTGCTCCAATAGATGTTTCCCCCAAACCGATCTCTTACCCAATTCCTAAGTCTCCCCCCCCTCGCAGCCTAAGCCTAAGTGCCCCCCTACAGCCTAACCCTAAGTCCACCCCCACAGCCTAACCCTAAGTTCACCCCCACAGCCTAACCCTAAGTCCCTCCCTGACGCAGCCTAACCCTAAGTCCCCAGCGGTGGCGCTTCCGAAAATGAATGGGTGAGTATACGAATCGCATACTCACTCATTCATAAAAAATAAAAAAAATTCTTATTCAAAATAGGGACAGCCAAAAAACAACTTTCGGCAGTCCCTAATTCGCAATGCGAGCCCTCGCAGTGGGGACTCGCAACGGTTGTGATGCCCCGTCTACTATACATAACAGTGAGATATCATGCACCTACACTGCAGCTTTGGGTTAAAGTATCTGTATTATGCATTGTTTCTACATGTCCATGCACCACTTACTATACATTGTATAACCATTCACAGCTAATAAAGAATAGATGATGTGGAGCGCTATTATCAATCCCCTAATACATAGAAATATAGCGCCGTATTCAGAGAACCGTTTATTTAAGTACGCAATTTTACGCACGCATGGAGCAAGGCAACACCCACCAACAACCCTGACACTCCCCTCTCCCGGACATGCTGTCGGCCACTCACAAGTCCCTAGACCACTCTGTTCTTTCCGTGTGTACTTACGTGCGTATATGTGCTCCGTCCATGTGATTCATTAAAACCGCGCCTCCTGGCATCCACTTAAATGCCTCCCCCACCCACTTTTATGTTAATTTTCCAGCGCGGCAGAGATGTGTGCGTATGTCCGCAAGTGTGATTCACACCGTGAGGCACTTACATGCGTTTACTCTTCATAATGTACATAAATAATATTACTACGCATGCGCTTGATCTGATCGTAAAAATACGGCCCATAGAATAATAATAATAAATAGAAGGAACTAATCCCCTTCAATATTATAAGATAAGTTATAAATGCTAATAGTAATCCCCCCCTAGAAAGTGCTAACACAAATATAATACTAGAAAACTATTGGTAAAGTGCAATAATAGAGCAAAGTGTTGAGCATAAAAACTAACGTGGTGCAATAATACGTCTTTAGATAAAAAAAGTAGGCACAAAGGGCTCTATTTACTAAATTCGTTTTCATATGTAAATGCCCTTTTTCATTAGTGCATGAAAACGAAGTTAAGGTTATTTTCAAAGCATGGATCGCCATGGAAAAGTTGCAGTTTCCATGGCGATCTATGAAAATACCATATGACCTCGTCGGTCCGTTCTTCTCAGTGCAGGCTGGCACTTCGTAATATTTACTAACCCTCAGAGAGGAGTTTTACGCTCTGCTCTGGGAGTTAAAATAACGCCAGCTCAGACTGGCGTTAAGGCTTCGTTTCCAGCGATCTCCTCATGTAACCCCTTTTTTCTCCACCTAATAGCTGTTATTAGGGGGTGGGAAAAGGGGGATATATATGAGGAGACCACTGGAATATATGTAAATAGTAGATTTGTTAGAAAAAAATAATAATTTTTAAAAATAAAATGAATAAGTAATAAAAAAAAACCAAAAAACAAAATAGGGTTAAAGACTTACCTCCCCAAGAGATGCGTCTGCCCGCAGGTGCTGGCACTGACATGAAGAGCCTGCTCATGCGCAGTGTTTCTCATGCCGGGGCTTCATTTTTACAAAGTCCCAGAAGAGAGCCACTGCACATGTGCAGACCTCTGACGGACTTCATTTAGACGAAGACATCCTGCGATGATCGAAAAAAGCTTGTATGTCATCGCGGAACAGCCAGCGGAGGGTACGGTTTAGTAAATAATATGAATGTAGCTCCCAGGCTCGCAGCGAGCTGATTCGAACCTGGATGAGCTACACTCATATGGGTAAGTAAAGAGAGTCCAAAGTTCAAGACTGATAGGGCCAGATCCAGACCTATGTTCAGTTTACGATTCACCGCGTAGCGTATTTATGCTATTGTAATTACTATGCACTCCCCTCGCTCGCCCGTATTTTTGCCATTTTACGCTTACCCTAGCCTTAACTTTTCCAAGCGTAACTGCTGTTGGCCGTAATGGCTGCACGTACTTACGCGCCTAAGCACGCCCATACTGTACGATTTACATGCCTCACCCCGCCTCCATAGTGTAATTATGGAGGTGATATGGCTGGCACGCCCCTTTGCTCGTAGTTACGCTGTTGATCGCAGTCTCGTAAGTACATTCAGAGACACGCTCAGAACATGGAAAACAGCGTTTTTACGGCTACGGAGAGCGTAAATACACTACTGGATTTGGCCCATAATCACTATGGTGTAATAAATTTGGCGCCAAACTCAGTGCTTCAAATTGAGCAGTGCTAATAAACAAATAGGGCCAGACCCAGAACTACGTACGCGAGCGATTTTATTCTAACCGCTGATGTAAATTCGCCCATTCGTATTTACTGCGCATGCACACGGCAGATGGTACGCCACGTCATTCTGAACGTACGTACCAGCTACGTATCTACAACATAACTATGTACAAAGGGGCGTGCCAGACATTCGACACCCATAATTACGCTTCGGGGGGCGGGGTGAGGCTTTTAAATGGTACAGTATGGGGGCGCTTAGGCACTTATGTACATGAAGCCTTTACGTACGTCAGTATTTATGCTTTGAAAAGCTAAGGTAGGGTTTATAAAGCGTAAAACGGCCAAAGTACGAGCGAGGGAAATGCATAGAAAATACGCTAGCGTAAATACACTACGCGATGAAACGTAACAAGCGCAGGTCTGGATCTACCCCATAGTGAGTAACAACTCCTATTAGAGTGCTGATTGAATGCGTGTAGTATATACTAACCCTAAAGTGATACATGACTAATGTTATTACTGTGAAGTGAATACTCAACTCCTGGCCACTCGGACCAGTAACATATATCTGTAAATCTTAAAGTGCTTAAATACTAAAGTGACAACTGTGCAGGAATCGTATAGATGTAAACAATATAAAGTACTTTCTCTTTCTGGTAACAATCTAGCAAAGATTTGTAACAGGACAGCTTGTTATACAAGATCAGGTACCTCACAGTGTGGCAATAATAGGCAGACAGTTCACAGTATTGGGCACACAAAGAGGGATGGACACAAAGAGGGGGCAGAACACTGCATGGACACAAGGAGGGAGCAGAAACAATGGATGGGCTGACAAAGAAGGGGTAGAAACAGTGGATGGACACAAGAAGTGGGCAGAAATGCTGGATGGGCTCACAAAGGGGGGGAAGAATCCATGAATGGACACGAGGAGGGGTAGAAACACTGGAAGGGCACAAAAAAGGGGCAGAAATGCTGGATGGACACAAGAAGATGGCAGAAAAGTTGGGTGGGCTCACAAAGAGGGGACAGAATCAATAGATCGACACAAGAGAGGGGCAGAAACACTGGAAGGGCATGCAAAGAAGGGGCAGAAACAATGGATGGACAAAAGGAGAGGGCAGAAATACTGGATAGGCACACATAAAAAGGGGCAGAAACAATAGATGTACAAAAGAAGAGGGCAAAAACCATGGATGGACACACGGAAAGGGGAAAACAATGGATACAAGGATGGGGCAGAAACGCTGAATGGGCTCATAAAGACGGGGTATACATGCTGGATGGGCTCACAAGAAGGTGAAGAAGTATTTTATTCTTATTACTTATATGGTATATCTTTGGAAACAATTGTTGAATACCTTTTATGATGCTTTTTATACAGGGGTTCCCCAAGACCTAACATTTTTCTCCAGGGTTCCTGCATGGCAGATGAGAAAGGCTGGTGTATTGTAATACTAAGTCCAGCCAAATACCATTGCCACCCAGCCCCTTGTTGTAAGATGTCAGAAGTGTAATTTGCCAAATGTCTGATCCTAGATTATAGTGAAGCAAACCCCTGAGATAGAGCCAGTCATGTGTCAGTATTGTAGATATTATAGATTACAAATAATCTCCTCTCATCTCTCCTCTGTCTGGGGGTATTTATCCAGCCTAGGTTCAAAGCTTTACACAAATATTTGTTTTTCTTAGAATCAGATATGTAATAGACATGTCCATCAAAGATGTCATAGAGTGAGAAGACATATGGCGGCAGGGAAAATAGCTCAGCAGGTTCTTACATGCAGTCTGATCAGTGATGGTTGGTGTGGATGATTAGGATAGTTTGCATTCATTGTTGCATATGATTTTACATACTGTAAGCCTGAATCTGTGTGTATTTTGGCATATTTAACCAAGAGAATGCAAAACATTCGCAAAGGCTTTCTCCACTTTCTGAGTCTCATTACCCCCGTTGAGAGCAGCTGAAAGCTATCAGCTGCTGCAGAACCTCTTTGTCATTTCTCTATTGTAAAATCCAGTGGTCGAAGTGGAAATTTAAAAGTTGCGGTATGGACATTTAGAAGTGGCGGTATGAAAATATAGAAATAATAGAAGTGAATGGAGATTTATAGCTTTTGAATTAAATCCGTGGGAAAAGTGATGGTATGGCATACCCCCGTATACCTCCTCACTTCCAGCCCTGGTTAAATCCATTAAACCTGCTGTGGACTGTTTAATAAGCTATAACGTTGGTTAAGCACATTGGGGCTGATTCAGAGATGCGATTGCGAAAAGATCGCAAATATACGCACCTTAGCTAAGATCTTAGCAGGTTCCAGCCCACTGCAAAACCAGACACTCCCCTTGCAAACAGCGGTGGATCTTAAACTTAGACCACCATTGAATTGCCCTAACTATACGCTGTCATTTGGGATCTTAACTGACGTGGGAGCGTTCATTTAAGATCCTAAGTGTCAGTCCGCGCCCACTTTCCCTCATTTCCCTGCCTCCCCCCGCCCATTTCCATGCAAATCCTTAAGATCTTAAAGATTCGCTGCACTTAAGATCTTAAGTGTTTGCGTGCGATTCAAACCTACGCTCTTAGCGAACTTACGCTCCTAACCGCTACGCTAACGGCGTTGCACTATTACTACGCATGCGCAGTTTTGCAAATTTTCTAGGATCTTAAATATACGCTCCTAAGTGCCGTGGAAATCGTATCTCTGAATCAGCCCCATTCTGTGTGGACTCACACCCATACATACATCCGTTGTCATCACAATACTCTGCTAAAAGAACCAACAGAACACAAAGTTACGCATGAGATCCAGATGTTATGATGGAATCCATTACACACAGACTTCAAGTTCATAGTTAGTGAGATAAGTAAGAAGGCGCGTGCCATCCTTTATAAAAAGACAGTTAAGAAGACTGAGTGGGTGGGGGACATATAAATGGAGCATTAAGGGCGCAGGTTTCTAAGTACACACGTACTTAAGCAACTTAAGCACAGACTTACACTAGGAGAGTTAATGTAGCCCTATGGACACGGAAGTCAGCTAAAATCCGTAGGAATATGGGAGTGTCATGGGAGTCGCCTTGTCACTTAGGAGGTAATTTTTGTGAATCTTGCATACTTATTTCAGTCTTATTTGTGAATCCGGATCCATATCTCTAAATTAAAGCTAGTCACTAGTGCAGCAACTGCCAGGGAATGGGCATTGAGGAAGCAGATTCCCAGCGTGACCCATTTCTGACAGGACACTATGTTCAATTCCCATTTTATGCAGTGACTGCTCAGATGAATTTATCACCAATAAAATAATTTAGCTCGGGGGATTGGACAATGCACTAGCGCAATATTGCGTTCTGAAAGAAATGGGTCATATAATACAGACTGTAGTTATAAGGCAATGATAAAGTTGATCTGTGGTGGTAAATTATTGGGCCAGGGATATCAGAACATTTATAGGCTGAGGGGGCAAGATATAATTTAGTTTGGGTGCCCCCCCCCCCGATGCCCTCTCCTTCCTTTAACTGTACATATTCTCATGCCCCTGTTTTAGATAATCCATCAGGTGCTTGCACAGTAGGGGAACAGACATTGTGGTCTATTTACTTACCTGGTCGTTAATAAAAATGTATTTTTTATTAAGAAAATATATTTACTTTTTTTTTTTATTGAAATGTATTTTTTAATTTACATATGTATTCCAGCGATCTTCCCATACTTAAAGAGGGATATATGGGGACATCGCTGGAATAGATACCCCCTAATGCCAGCCTGAGCTGGAGTTATTTTTACGCCGGGAGCTCCGTTTTGAGGCTTTGTAAAGATAACAAAAGCACCAACCCGCTCTGAAAAAAACGGGCCGGTGGAGGTCCCTGATATTTACATAGATCGCCATGGAAACTGCTATTTTCCATGACGATCCATTGTTTGTAAATAACAAAACTTCATTTTCATGTGATAATACTCTATTTACATAACCTATTTTAGTTCATTTTGAAGTGATAATGCCTGATTTCAAGTGGAATGCATTAAAATAAAGTGATAAATATATACAAAACATAGATTGCCATGGAAAACTGCAGTTTCTATGGTGATCCATGTAAACAGCACCCCGTAGGCCCATTCTTCTCAGTGTGGCCCGACACTGCATTATACTGTATCTACTAACTGTTGGAGCAGAGTTTTACATTGTGCTCCAAGAGTAATAATAATGCAATATTCAAACAAACAAACAAACAAACAATAGTCACACACTCACATTTAGTTTTTTCCCACTGGAATCACCAATGGTTTTCCTTGGTCATGTCCTGAAACTGTCTAAACTAATAATAAGGTTGTTCAGTCTTCCTACCTATAATAATGCAGTGCTTGAAAACAATACAATTTCCTTGGCTTTAAAAGAGTTAGTCCAAAGGCAAGAGAGTCTGGGACATCGTATAGTGAGTGTGCAGCTTTACTCTACCTAGATAAAAGTGTTAAAGCCTTCTGTAAACCAATGCTATAATAAGCACTTTTGGTACTGTGAAAAAATAAAGTGCAAAACACAAAAAGTGCACATGGCTCAGACTGAAGCCATAGGAGAAGAGCTCCAACTATCCCTGCCAACCCGAAGCCAGTAAAGACCACTGGGGTGAACAAGGTTGGTGGGATCCCTTCGCTGAAACTAGGAGGAACCTCAAAATATTCCCTTTGTCACTCAGAGCAAGACAACTGTGCCTTTCCCTCTTGCCAAACAATTGGAAAAGCAACAAAAGGGCCTCACAAGCAGCTCCTCCCGGATTCTAGGGACTCAGTACCTGTAAGGGCGTAGACGAAACCTTCGATCCATGGATAAGAGACCCAAAGGTTGACAAGCAAGAAGAAAAATAAATAGTGGCGAGTTGGTACGGCCCCAGTCTAATGGCTATAATTCAACATTGTCATAGACGTACATACATGCTTGTGACTGCTGTCATTATCACACAGTGTAACTGCATGTCCTTTCTACCAGGGAGAGATAATGTGTTATGTAATATTAATCTGCATCTTTCTAAATTGCTGTTCCACGATCACATAGAGGTTTATTTTCATTCTTATCCAGGACATTAATACCTGTAATTCATTTTATTGTTATCATCTTTACTTATATCTCTTAAACGACTCTGACAGCTTTGAGTTACATAAAGAGGTAGAAGAGAGGAAGGTTCCCTGGGGATGAGCTGTAGACCAGCCCTGGTGAGGAAATGTTATGTAACACCACTCTATCAGCTCATCTCCCAGAGAAATGTAGACACTGACACAGATAAGTTTCCTGTCTCCTCCGTCCATTTCCTTATCTGAAATGAAACCACAAGTAATGTTTGATCTTCTGCTTTGCCCTCGTTCTTAAGAAGTACCACTTCATGTTAATCAGCCCTAGCTGATCTAGCTATAATTATGTGTGTATGTCCTGTCTTCTCTGTCCATTATTGAATTTTAGGCAGATGGAGATGAACACAATGGTTAATAACTCTGTAAGGAGAGTCAAGTGACTGCAAAGGGGAAAAAAACAAATTAGCACAAACTATGCCCCATTAATCCCTGCATACACACCTATACCCACACGATAGATAGATAGATAGATAGATAGATAGATAGATAGATAGATAGATAGATAGATAGATAGATAGATAGATAGATAGATAGATGAATAGATAAATTAGATAGATAGTAGATAGATAGATAGATAGATAGATAGATAGATAGATAGATAGATAGATAGATAGATAGAGTATGAGAGAGATAGATAGATAGATAGATAGATAGATAGATAGATAGATAAGATAG
>WWET01002008.1:240947-259304 GCA_011038615.1 Limnodynastes dumerilii
CCTCTCGGTACTGTGGCACATGTGTGAGCACCATAGTGCCAGGACAGAATTCTGGATCCAAATCCAGTTTCCGCCTTTTTAAAAGGATGCTAATTGTACAGTAAGTGATGGCTTCAGCCCTAATGTACAATTCACAATTCCACAGCCCCCCTTACTCCATGTTAATATAAATGACTAAAAAGACACTTTTTTAGTGGTTTGTAATATTTAGAGATTGGTAAATCTCTGGAGAAGGATTTGCTGCAGCATTTATTTTTAGCGCTTGCATTTTTCTCTTTTATCATTCATATTGTTAATATAAAAGACACATCTGTGTTGTGATTTTTACTAGCTACATATTTTTTCATAGAACAGAACTTATATATAGATAAACGTGTTCACATTCCTAACACAAGTGCCCTCAATATTATATATGTATCACGGTTATACATGTTTCCTCCAATCTATGGGTTTCATCAATGGTCAGAGTAGGCTTTAGCATCTCAGAGGTCACAGATTAACCAATCCAAAGAGCCTATATTAAAAAAGGGAAAGAACATGTTCTGACATTTGGCCAATCACCAGTTACTTACTAGTATGTGTGGGGGAAGAATTAAGCAGCCCTAGTAATAGAGGTCCATATACATCCCATGTATATAGATCTGGACCTCTATCTTTCTGTGAGTTCTAATTAAACCAAGGTCCCAAGGATTCCATACTGCAATATTTAATGTTGTGTTACTATGGGACATTCGTTTTATTTTTGTTACTATATAATATATAATATTATTTTTCTTGGCAATAGTAACAAAATGTAATCAACAAAATTGGCCCCTCAGTCTTGACAGAGCTGTTTGTAGTAACTATGGTCTATGGATTTCCATAGTGTGCATTTAATATAAGTTTTGGGACACCTTTTATAAACTTATAAACATAACTTTGGAGTGGTAGACTTACTTTCCCGTGGCATGACATAGACTTGTGTACTGCTTTTTCTACCTTACATGGTCAGTATTAATCACAGAATAACAAAATCACGCTGACTGGTAAGAAAAACTGATTATGCCGCAGAAACCGTACTGCTGGTCAATGTCAAATCAACAGCGCAGGTTTACACCGGTTACCAGGGAGATGCCAATGTCTGAGGAGACTTCATACCTTCTAAAGAAAACCCCAGTGTTCACTGATGTATGTCTCCAAAAACAGGAAATGGCTGGTCTTATTAACAGCCCTATTTGTTCCCTCCTGGGAAAGACTAAAGAAGTTTGTGAAAACAAAAATTTTCTCACAAGACTTTCTTTGAAAGGAAGAATTTGTTTCTAAAGTTAAAAAGATGCCCCTTAGGTGGACAACATGTGGTGTATATTGCCAGGGAATCCGAAAAACTAAAGATAGAATGCAATAAAAAAAACATGGGGAATCCAGTGTCAAAAACAAACATGAAGTCTATAATAAACTCGTTCCGAGCAAAAATGGTGCCTCAGATACAGTATTAGTCCAAAAAATGTGCCAGACTATTTTACCTACTGCTAAATAAAGTGCTTCATTCACATTGTTTCTGTATTAAATCATATATTTTCCTTTCATTTAATAAGTCAAGCTTATGCCATCCCATAATTCACTGCGGTTCGCCACTAAGAACGGCCCTTTTATGACAGAGCCGTTTTCTACACCCCATTTGTGACATATTAAGACAATCGAAGATCACCAGAAGGAATCCCCATCGCTGATTGGTGAGTATTTCCCCAACCCTCCCCTTCCATTACCCTAACCCTAAACCTCCCTTCCCTTTCAGACTGACCCTATCCTTCCCCTTAACTGATCCAACTCCTCCTTGCAACCAAACCCTAAGACTCCCCTTCTAAGCTCTATCCCTCCCTGCAGTGTAACCATAATAACTCCCTTCACCAATCCATCCCCTCCTGCAGCCTAACCCTAAGACTCCCCTTCTAAGCTCTATCCCTCCACACAGAATAACCCACAAAATACTATGTAATCTGCTGGCGCTATATAAAAACCTGTTAATAAATTAATAAACAAATAAATAAATAAATAACCCTAAGACTCCCATTCTATGCTCTATCCCCTCCCCGCAGCCTAACCCTAAGACTCCTCTTCTATGTTGGATCCCTCCTAGCAGCCTAAGTCCACTAAAAGTCCACTAACCTGTCAGGTCTTGTGTCGGGTGTTGCGAATATTGGAAAGGTAATAAATGGGTACGTTTCCAAAAAATTGATTCTGAATATTAACCCATTCATTATAAAAATCTTTCTAATTAGTAACATAATTAAAATAGTGACAGCCGACTCTTGTATTTGAAAATGTCATATTCGGAGTGGCGAACGTAACAGGTATAACGCATATACTAAAAGACACAAGATCTAAAATTATTTAAAATGAATTATCCTCAGATTTTTTTAAAATTACGTTTAGGCTAATTCCAAAAAAAAAAAAAGATAAAACATTGTGTTTGAAATATCCAGGCATTAAATCCAATCTTCAATCTTAGAATATTACTCAACATTCCTTATGTACTGTTGTTGTTCCACCATGTTTCATTATCTCCATCAGTGGTCGAAGTGGAAATTTAGAAGTGGGAGTATGGACATTTAGAAGTGACGGTATGGACATTTAGAAGTGTCGGTATGGACATTTAGAAGTGACGATATGGACATTTAGAAGTGGCGGTATGGACATTTAGAAGTGGGGGTATGGACATTTAGAAGTGGTGGTATGGACATTTAGGAGTGGGGGTATGGACATTTAGAAGTGGCGGTATGGACATTTAGAAGTTCCGGTATGGTCATTTAGGGCCTCATTTACTAAGGTCCATTTTTGACAGTGAATCTAAATCGATAGACTTCGCTGTAATTTTGCAGCAATTTTTTCCCAAAAATCGCAGCATTTATTATGCCCGTATTTTTGGAATCGACTTAGATTCACCGTCAATGTTGATCGGTTTAAAATGGAAAAGTTGCCATGCTTTTCTATTGAAAAGCACGGCGATTGTCCATTTCAAAATCGGCATGCATTTTTCTATCACTTGTCCTGCCAACGCATATACTACTATAAGGCAAAGCATGGCCATGTGTTTGTGGTCATGCTAATCCTTAAAGTAGGTAAGCGTCAGCCTGATAAATGATAAAATTCCACAATCAAATATGTAATGTGTCCCTTCCAGGAAAAATGTTTGTTGGAGTATTGAGACAGCTGCAGGGACTGGAGAACACACTGCAAACAAGAATAAAAAGATAATCATTGTGGACAGCAGACATTGGAACCTACAAGATGATGCAGAATTCCGTCCTCCCACTAAATTCATTTCTGGCATGAAGAATATAATTTTATACTCCGATGTGGGTGGAGCTAAGCTTTCTTAGAATATTAGTAGATACAGTATGGTGGATAAACCAGGCCAGCAGAGTATACATGACCAGCATGCAATTGGAATAGTTATCATTTTAGACAATGCAAGGTTTCTCTCCCTCTCGCCTCTATCCTAATGGCATTACACTGACTGTTACTCCCAGCTGGTACAGCACCAAAGCTGCACAATGTGGGCTGTGAGATAATCCTCCTTCCTACCAGTTTCTATGCATTTTTATTGGACTGTGGCCTCTTATTCATTCTAAAAATGCAGCCACATCTGGACCTGACAATCAGAATTCATTCCGACCCCATCCAGTCTTAAAACGAATGACACTTTCAACTCATCACAACAGAAGACGAGGTTGGATTTGCAACAGGGCGTGTGTCCCCTCTTTCCCAGTGTACTGTATAGATGTTCCCTCTTGATATGTTCTGATGTAGACTTCAATGAATTCTCAATCACACAGGAGTCAGAAAAGATAAGGAAGACGCTGGCCTTCTCCATGTATAGTTTCCTTCTTAAGAAGGAAAGTGCGTGCGGTGAGTTAAGGTAACCCTATGGAACTCTTAAGTGCAATAAGGTACCTAAAAACGGCGGGGGGAGAGTGAGGGGCTGCGCGAGTGAGTTAGGTGAGTTAGTTTTGTACGCACCTAACTCACTCTCAAGTGTAAATCAGGTCCTATGTGTGTATCATATGACAAATGAATAACTATTTCTATTCATGCTGAGTAATAAGATAAATGAACATATTTTACTTTGTCCAGGACAGCGCTCTCTCCATTGTTGGCCCTGAACCAGTCCCAGTATGCACAGGGCATTGACTTCTGAAAGTTTCCTTACAAACTTTAGGAGAATTGAAGCCAAGATATGAATTCAGAAACAGCTTGTCCTCAATGTCCTAGATACTGATCTAAAACAATGACAGGAGAAGAAAGTGTTGAAGCTGAAAAATGTGTCTAGTGCGTTCAGGTTAAGGTTCATTACAGCTTCTTATAGATGAAGACAATATGATGCATTTAATGGCAATAAAAATATCAGTCAAAGTAACACAGTGAATATTTCAGCCAGCTCATAAAGCTCTATGTATTCTTTCTTGCGTGCTCTGAAGTAGTGTAAATCAGTTATATTTTCTCCAATGTCTGGCATAGGGCCACAGGACAGTATCTCTGCATCCACAGCTCACAGTGCCAGGTTACAAAATAAGCAGAGCAGGCACCGGCCTGCGGCCCTGCACTTTTTAGGGGGCCCCGTGACGATGGATCAAAATAATATTAAATTGATCTTGAAAGAAAATTGCAATCAAGTTTTCAAAAATTGTTTCCAAAAAGTAGAAAAAAATTATCATATCAAAAACACGAAAACTTTATATTAAAGACTATAGAGAAAATACTGTATTAAAGTAATGTAAACAACTTAAACTACATAGACCATAGACATCAGATCACATTACAGTTTGCAGCACAAGTGCCACCTACTACATGTAATGTACAGTAGTCATGTCATGTCCATCTAGCGACCGACATACACACTACTTAGTTCAATATTATCCCATTAGGTGGGCCCAGAAAATTCGGCTGCCTAGGGCCTCCACATTGTTTAATCCCGGTCTGACAGCTCGTATTGTATTTACCATCATTTGTGAAACAATATATTTGCATAAAACATAAAAGGACATTGGGCCAGATCCAGAATAACGCTTTTTACGCGTGGCGGAGACGTAAAATCGCCTTTTGGTAAGTACTGCGCATGCGCACCATAGAAAATACGCTCAGTAACATAGCGCAATTGTGAACGTATGGGCCATTCACGTATGTGTCACGTAAATACTTACGTGTGGGCGTGCCAATTTTACGTGAGTCCAAAATATGTCTGAAATACGTTAAGTAGGCGGGGGTTTGTATTTAAAGTGTACAGTATGGGCGTGCTTAGCTGCGTAAATTCCTGTTGCCCATACGTACGTGTGCGGATCACTGCGGTTACGTTGGCAAAAGTTTAGGTAGGGTTTGAAAAGTGTATCTTGACAAAATACGTACATTCAAGGGATGTGGCAAGGGGAGTGTATAGAAGGTACGCACACGAAAATACGCTACGCGAGGAAACGTACGGCAAACGTAGTTCTGGATCTACCCCATTAAGAGAGTACATGTAAAAAAATACAAACGGGAGATTCATTTTGTCTCTATTCTACCAACAATTATACATCGCTCTTGTATTAGACATACAGAAGCACGATCTGTAAGTAGGCTTGGAAGAGGGGAGAGTCCCTGGCACTCCCCTCTATCGGAAGGAGTTCTAAATACGTGTCCAGAATCCTGCGGCTCTGCGTCTGCACAGAACAGCTGCTCTACTCCCCCGGACTTTGGGGCGTATTCAGAGATCCGTTTTTGAGGGGAGTTGCTCGTGTATTTTTAGGATCAGATCAACGTTGCATGCGTAGTAACTTTATTTACGTGCTTTACGTAGACTATACGCACGAAGTGCCTCACGGACGTACATGTGAATCGCACTTGGGGACATACGCACGGGAATCCAACGCACATGAATATTTACATAAATGTGGGTGGGAGAGGCATTTAAATGAACGCATGGAGGCGGGGTTATAATGAATCGCATAGACGGATCACATATACGCATGTGAGTACACACGGAAAGAACAGAGGGGTCTAGGGACTAATAAGTCACCGACCACATGTCCGGAAGAGGGGAGTGTCAGGGCCAATGTTTGGTGTGTTAATGCAATGGCAAAATTGAGCTGCAGGGCCCATAATTGTCTCGTTGTCTAGTTACACACATACAGGGTTGCCGAATCTCCCAGAATATCTATTGTAATTGTAATCCCTATCGTTACTATAGATGGACGGGTCTGGATGATGTCATCCCCTGGAACACTATAGATTACGGGGGTGATTGGCAGGTGGGCGGGACTTATTGACACGAGTTGCATAAATTGCGTCATTAAGCCATGGCCCTTGCAGAAATCTATTAAAAGTCGGCAACCCTGACACATGTATGGCCTAGGTAGCATATAAACATGTTTGTGTGTATGTATGTAAAATATTGTAAAGCCTGTAAGAGGAAGAAGCGTGTGATATTCAGTGGTAAATCAACAAACACCGTTTAGGTTGAAATGGGGCGTATTTTATCCTTATTTTTTTATATGCTGTGGGGCTTAGGTTGTTATAACTAAATACTTACTGAGAACATATTATTACAAATAAAGCATTTATTTGATATACTTGTTTGTGGCGTTATTACTTATATTGGTAAAAAGTACAACAATAATCGTCTGTATTTAGAAACAGAGCTCGGCATCAATGGGTACCTCGTAATGTTTTGATTGGCTCTTTCACGATGCCGCACCTTCCTCCCAGCCTGAGACACCTGTCCAGTGCTTTTCAGAGCAGAGATGGGGGTCCACGGTCAAGGGTTGTAGGGGGGATGTTCTCTGGATTTGAGCCACTGCCTGCCTATAACTTGCATGGTCACATCATTTGCTAAGCAATTCGAGCTCTAACTGACAGCAAAAGATACAGTTGCGTCCTTTAGCAATGGGTGTGGCCACACAATAAGTAAGAACGCCTGGTTGCTAAACGGGGGAAGCCCATGTTTATGGAAGGTCTGTTTCAGACTTATGTAAATATAGAAAAAGACCCCCCCACCCACTTTCACTTAACTTAACTTCCTACGTATGGAGGACTGGCAGACCCCTTCGGACGTATCTCACTAAGCACGGATTTGAACTCTGTGCCTAATGGATTTCCGTGCCTAAATCCTATGTAGCTTGCGTAAAAAAAAAAGTTACTACGCATGCGCAGTTCATCTGTACCTAAAAATACACACGGAACAAGCAGCACTTTCTTAAGTGTGATATATATTGTATGGTAATTATTACCAACGGACCTAATTTAGTTATACTACATCTTATTCAATTGGGAAAATTCAGGCTCTAGTTTTAGACTTATGGCAATATGGCCGTGCATGTAATCAGAAATTGCTATCAGGCTAAAATGTATGAGTATTCTCCTTGACAGGACCAACACACCTCTGTCCACATCCAAAGCATGCTCCTCAGAGGACCCCTATAGCATTTTTTCCAGCATTTGTGTTGTAACATTTATCTTACTTTGTTCATTATTTTTGTGCTAAAGAGTGAAATAAGACAAAATTGAGTAAATGAACCGTATCTGGAACAATTGATTAGTGTGGCACAGGAGTATATATTATTATTTTAATTACATATTATTAGTGTTTGTTGTAACATATTATTTCAAATGATTGTATTAAGACACGGACAAGTCAATTTTCTTCAATTTGAGTTTAATACATTTGAATTTTATCACGTTTTCAAGTTACATTTTATCCCCCCATTTAATCCTGTTGTCTCTGCATTTTTACCATGTTCTCAACTGGAGAAGAAACAGTTAAAGCTTTAGACAGTAGTGACTGTTCCTGTGTGTAGCAATTATGTAAATGAAGGTTACTTAAACAAACTAAGCTAATTATGACATAATGGGTCTATTTAACAAGACCTTTAAATCTTCAGTTAGAAAGTTACTATTCAGAAAGTAGAGGACAAAAATATGAAGAAAACAGCTGTAACGTTCATAGTACCCAAGTTCCAAACCTCAAACCTCCCTCATTCTATATGAGAACAGCAAGGGTTTGACATTCAGTAAGATGACCAGCTAAATTCCTATTAAAATTCCTTTCCAAGCCCATCTTCTTCATGATGTGCGTGGTATGCTACTTTCCATGCTATTTGACCAACATACATACACGCGTCAACAGAAGTCCGACACTGTATGAATGTTGATACTCCAACGCCGGTTTCGTTCCCCGGTATCCAAAATACAGACAACCAACAGCTAATTTTCGTCTGTCTCTATTTCGAAAATCTGCCTAAATACACTTTTTTTTTAAAAATGAATGGGTAAGTATACCAAATAAATTTTTTGGCAACTTCAGATTTCCGACAACCGGAGCCTGCTGCAGATCTGCTGCATACCCGCCATACCAGGTAGGTTATTATACAAGGGGAGTCTTAGGGTTAGGCTGCAGGGAGGGGATAGAACATACAAGGGGAGTCTTAGGGTTAGGCTGCGGAGAGGGGATGGATCAGAGAAGGGGAGTCTTAGGGTTGGGCTACAGGGAAGGGAGTCTTAGGATTAGGCTGTGGGGAGAGGATGGAGTGTAAAAGGAGAGCCTTAGGGGTAGGCTGCAGGAAGGTGAAGGTTAGGGTCAGCCTGCGGAAAAGGGAGGGTTAGGGTAATGGAAGGATAGGGTTAGGGTGAGGATTAGAATAACAGTTGGGGTTGGGGATTCCTTCTGGGGATCTTCAATTCCTTCACTCCGACAGGGCAGCAACAGTCACTGGCAATGGGATGTGGCAAATGGCTGGGAGAAAATGGCCCTGTCGTAAAAAAATAAATTCTTACCGGCAACCCACACCTGCTAACACCTACCCTACATTTTATTACTCAAGCTCACTGGATATCACAGAAGAACTGATGTTTGGATTGGTATGTATAAAGTGGGAATGCTTCTACTGTAAACTGTCTATTAGGAAAAAAAAAAATTCGACATGGTACCTGTTCCCAATGCCATTAAGGTGATGTTGCTGAAGGGGATAGTTAGGGTTAGGCTGCGGAGAAGGGAGGGTAAAGTTAGACTGCAGGACAGGGATGGTTAGAGTTAGGCTGTGGGGTGGGAGAGTATTAAGGTTAGGCTGCGGTGAACTGCACCCATTTTCAAGTCGACCAGACAAAGAAAGACAATTATTATTAATAATATACTAATACAATGATATAATATCTTATTAATGTGTTATATCATTGTATTTCATTAGCATAGCTTTTTAGCATATTTACATATTTAGCACAACAGCTCTTCTTACTTACAATGCGCAATATTAATTAACTTTCTCTTGTGACATCCTTATTATCATCAGACTGATTTAAACGCTGCTCTTAAATAATCTCCCTTAATCTCATTTATGTGACTTTGTGCCATGAGATGAATTTCTCAAAGACAACACATATACAGCAATAAATACATACATCACAAATAGGAAACTCATCATTCTAAATAAAAAAATAAATATAGTCAATAAATAAAGTCTTTTTACTTATTTTTAACAAGCTCTATATTTGTGCTGATGATGTCCACTGAGACTATATGGTTGTGGATCAATGTTTGTGCTACTGTTGGGCTTTATAAAGTTTTGGAAGGTTGCAGGGAATTTGGAGAGGGAAACCCCCCACACCGCAGAATGAGTAAAAGGCTCCAGTCTCTTGCTGGGAAAACGAGAATCTATACACTAGGGAAGGGATTTCTCTTGGGAAGATAACGCTATAGCATATTATTTGTTAGGGATTTCAGACTTTGGCTTTGGTGATTGACATTATATAATAATCACACACTTAAAACTTGTCTTAGGAACTCTCACCAGGCATAAATAGGGCTTTCAAGATGAAGTCTCCTTTTTTTCCCCTCCTCCATATGCACACACACACTTGCAGTAGAAGTATAGCGATACCTAGGCTTGCAGTGGTGGGTATAAAGCTGGCCATACAATCTACTGATGTCAAAATCAAAATACCTACTTGCTCAGGAAAACCTCTTTTCCATAATCACAGACGAGGTCAACCTCTTTACCAAACATGCTTTCTTGGAAAAATATAAGCACTTCCATGTATGCTGCTATAAATTAAAGTAAAGAGAAAATAGAGCAGCTGCTATTTATTTAATATTTTTTTGTGCTATAAGGGAATTCCTGGTCCAGCTATTTCTTAACTAAATTATTCCAACTAGAGCCAAGATTTTTGTTATGTAAATGCAATGATATCATTGCTTAATGGAAGTTCCTGATAAAAGTTTCACTTTTCTTCACATATCTTTCAAAAGCTTCATTATATATTTGTCATGTGTTTATCAGGCTGTGTAGTGCTGTGGGTGGTGAAAGAACTACAGCAGCTGTAGAATACTTCAATACCGGCGAGCAGTGTTTCTTTCTATATTTTCTGTCAATTTCTAATAAAATGCACCTTTTTTTTCCATTTTGCATGGATTCTAAATAAACTTATTTTTGCACAAATTACAGACCCTCCAACATGACCCATTCCATTAGGTACAATCAAATCCGCTCCTGAGCTTCCAACTGTCACTCACCTGGATTAACTGAATTAACTGATATTTAAAAACTATTTGTCTCTTCAACAAAGGTGGTTACCATAGTAACTGACAGTTGGAAACTGAGGAGCAGAGTATTTTGTACCTACTAGAATGGGTCATGTTGGAGGGTTTGCAAATATGAACAATAAAATGCTGAGCTTGAACAGATTTTTATAGGGTAAATATCTATAGGAGAATGAAAGTACATATATATGGAGCCTGATCCAGATCTCAGTGCATTTTCCATATGTACAGAGATCTGGAGTCCACACGGAAGAGGGGGTGCACTCCCCTGTTACTCCCTAGTTACTCCCACAGTTCTGGACACATAGCTTACAGAATGGAGATCCGTGGGGTAACATCTGGCGAATACTTGCATGCACAGATGTTACTTTTTAAGGGACTTACTCAAGACACTTGCGTAAGTCCCCTAACTTTACTAAATGAGGATCAGACCCCAGATTTACTAAACTGCGGGTTTAGAAAAGTGGAGATGTTACCCATAGCAACCAATCAGATTTTAGCTGATATTCTCTAGTATGCAAACTGAAAGTGAGAGCTAGAATCTGGTTGGTTGCTTTAGGCAACATCTCCACATTTCCATACCCGCAGCTTAGTAAATCTGGTCCCTTGTGTCTATTTAGTATAGCTAAAGGTTTACTAAATTACATAGGATGCCAACCAGGACAGTCATGTTCTATGTAGTCTTAGCATTTTGCATGCCTGTCCCGGTACATATGTAATTATGCAGTGTTTCCTTTGTATTTCTCTCAGTATAGACGTTTCTCTCTTTCTCTCTCTCTTTTTTTTTTCTCTCTCTCTCTCTTACACTCCCTCTCATTTTCTCTCTCTCTCTCTTACACTCCCTCTCATTCTCTCTCTCGTTTTCTCTTTCTCTCTCTCTCTCTCTCTCTCTGGGGTCTATTTACAAAGTTAATTTTCATGTGATAATGGCCATTTTCATGTGTAAATGGACATTATCACATGAAAATGAACTGTTTTTTATTTACAGACAATAGATCGCCATGGAAAATAGTAGTTTCCATGGCGATCCATGTTACTATCGGGGGTCTCCGCTGGCCCGTTCATTTCAGAGCGGGCCAGCGCTTCCTTATATTTACAAAGCCTCGGAGCGGAGTTTTACACTCCAGGCGTAAAACTAGCGCCAGCTCAGCCTGGCGTTAGGGGGTATCTCTCCAGCGATGTCCCATATACCCCTCTTTTCCTCCCCCTAATAGCTGTTATTAGGGGGAGGAAAAGGGGTGTATGTATGGGGACACTGCTGGAATACCGCTATGTGTTAAAATGTAAAAGAAAAAAAAAGTTTAAAAAAATACGTTAATTATATTTTTATGTAAAAATGTAATAAATACACCTATAATATATCAAACTGTTAAAAAATGTAAAAAAATAGCAAAACTTACCTGTTCGGAAAAAGCATCGGACTCAATCCAGATATGAAGACACTGCGCATATGCAGTGTTTTTTCATATCTGGACCTGAAATTTTCTATGTGAGGAAACAGAGTCTCTGCCCATGCGCATACTTCGTATGAATGAAATGTCCTGAGATGAGCAGAGACATTATCGCGGGACCTTGCAGGTAGGGTGAATAATAGTAAATTTAATGAACAATGCTGACAGGCTCGCTGCGAGGATAAGCGCGCCTGGATCAGCATCGTTCATTAAAAAATTATCTCATAGGTAAATAGACCCCTATGTCTCTCCATCTCTTTCTCTCTCTTACACTCCCTCTCATTCTCTCTCTCTCTCTTTTTCTTTCTCTCTCTCTCTCTCTCTGTCTCTCCATCTCTCTCTCTCTTACACTCCCTCTCATTCTCTCTCTCTCTCTCTCTCTCTCTCTCTCTCTCTTTTTCTCTTTCTCTTTCTCTTTCTCTCTCTCTCTCTCTCTCTCTCTCTCTCTTTCTCTCTCTCTCTTTCTCTCTCTCTCTCTCTCTCTCCATCTCTCTCTCTCTCTTACACTCCCTCTCATTCTCTCTCTCTCTCTTTTTCTCTCTCTCTCTCTCTCTCTTTCTCTCTCTCTTACTGTCTCTCCATCTCTCTCTCTTACACTCTCTCTCAGTCTCTCTCTCTCTCTGTTGGAGTATTCTGGGAGTAGTAGTTCCAAACCTGGAGCGATGAAGGTTGCATACCTTATATACCCCTTCTCACTGCTGCCTTCTTCTGTTACCACTTTTTTTCCTTCTCCCTTTCTCTCCATCTGCCATGACCTGCACCTTCAAAATGATTAGTTAATTATAATAATGCCACAAACATAAAGTGTCAGCAATACAATAATCTATCTGACAAGTGTCGCGTTAACGAACCTGTGAGATAGAAAACTGCAGATCATTATATATCCCATTGTAGTGCCCACAATCCTTTTTATGCCACACAGTAGTGCCAGAACAAGAATTGACCAGCAAGAATTTCTTTTTCCGGCGATAAAGGCCATTTTCACATGAAAACTTTATTGCCAGAAATCCAAGTCATTTAAATTTAACTAAACCTACAATGGCTATTAATACCAGCCCTAATCTGCAGCCCCTTCTTCTGAATGCAGATTTACAAAGAGTCGGAGCACAGTTCACAACTCCGCTCCAACATGCTAACTCTAGTGGTCTTCCTGCTCTAGCTGCTATAAGTGGGAGGAAAAGGGACGGTTATGGGGAGTCTGCTAGAATATCTATGTGACTAAAGAAAAAATATTACATTTTTAAAATAAATGTTTTTAATGGTTTTTAATGATTAAAAAACAAGGTAAAAAAAATAACCACACATATGTACACACACACACGCAAACACAAATTTATATACAGTATATATTATATATACAAGGATAACCATTGATTATTTCAATGGACAAAATAAAATAGGAACTCTGACCATCCCAGATGACCCATCTTAGAAGATGTCTAAGGGGTATATTTACTAAGGTTGATTTTGCTAAACTCCCGGGACTTTGCTGGCGATTATGCAATCGTCGTATTCACTAAAGGCAAAGTCCTGGGACATTAGCCTTTAGCAAAATCGACCAGGCAAACATCGCTGGACAAAACTTGTCCAGATGTTTGCCTTTCAAAAAATACAGATCGCCATATTCACTAAAGGTGATTTCTCTAAATCGCATTTAGATCGTTGGAAAATCGTGGAAAAATAAAGCGCCTTCTGTGTGGGGTGCTTTCAATGAAAAACACATGTCAATATATTTGTGTTTCTCTCTATACAAAATGCCAGCGCAGCATGTCTTAAATGCTTAGCATGGATGCGCTGATAGAACTAAAAGGCTCAGCATTGCTGAGCCTTGTAGTAATATCAGCGTCAGCATGTTAAGCCTTCTAAGTATGCTGCGCTGTCTCGGTTGCTGAAAAAATTAAAAAACCATTTACACTGCATAATATTCTCCTCTAATGTGTTAAATTACCCCCATTGCCCACCGTGTATTGTACTAAATGTGTAGTAATGTAGTGTGTGTTGCATAACTGAAAAAAAAAATTTTCAGACTCACCGTTTAGCTGTCATCATTCTTGGGACGAGTTGCTTGGAGTTTCTTTTTTCTTTGCAGGTCATCTTCTCCAATTGCTAGCAGAATCTTGTCCGGCTGATTGAAGATGCAGCTCCGGTCCTCTCTTCTGCTCTTCGGCCTCTTCCGGCACTTGTCCTCTTCTTCGGCGCCACTCCTAATAACCAATCGGTCACTAGAGGGCAGCCTTTTATAGTACTTATGACGTGCTCACTAGAGCCCCCTAAAGTAAATGACGTCATATTTTCTCTAAAAGGCTGCCCTCTAGTGACCGATTGGTCATTAGGAGCGGCACCGAAGAAGAGGAAGGACCCTGTCAGCGGAGTGAACTGGAGAAGATTATCTGCAAAGAAACAAGAAACTCCAAGCAACTCGTCCCAAGAATGATGACAGCTAAACGGTGAGTCTGAAAATTTTTATTTCATTTATGTACATTACTACACATTTAGTACAATACACGGTGGGCAACGGGGGTAATATAACACATTAGGGGGGAATATTATGCAGTGTAAATGTTTTTTTAATGCACACATATATGTTACTGTATTTTTTTCGCCAACTGAGACAGCGCAGCATGCTTAGAAGGCTTAACATGCTGACGCTGATATTACTACAAGGTTCAGCAATGCTGAGCCTTGTAGTTCTATCAGCACAGCCTGGCTAAGCCTTACAAGCATGCTGCGCTTAGTTTTTTGTTTTACAGAAAGCAACAGAGATTTTTCAATCGAATATCGCTGTGCTTTTCTATTGAAAAGCACAGCAATTTAGCCTTTGAAAAATCGATGCATCTCGACGGATAATTAAAATCGCTGGAAAATAGCGACACTTAGTGAATACCACGATTTTAACTTAAAAATCGTGGGAAAATCGCGGCGAGATCAGTCGATTTCTAATCACTTGAAAAAATCAACTTTTGTAAATATACCCCTAAGACTCTTCAGGAATACACTGTACATGTGCAATGTTTTTCCTGCTGGGGCTTAGAAAGCAACCGCACACGTGCAACCCAGTGACTGCACATCGATCACTAGGCCTTGGAAAATGGAAAAATCTCAGAAGGTGGAGCCCAGCTTACATCTCATTGTGAGACCTCGCTGGGATGGTAATTATTATAAAAGAAGACTTTTATGCTAGACAGGCTCACCGCGAAGTTTAATGAACCTGATTAGCATAATTAGCACTTGGGTTTTAGTTTCAGTTCCTATATAAGACAATAATTAGGAGTAAAAATTAGCGATATGCGTCATCAAGTCCCTCCCTGTCCCTAGCAGCACTAGTAAACTAGAGGTGAGATCCAGGATGAAAGAAGGCAGATCCCCCAGACACCTAGGCTTATGAGACCTCAGACTCTCCTAATCTCCTCCCACTAAAATAAAGAACCACCGAATTGCAGCAAGGTGAGTGGCACCGCTAAGGCCAACAACAACATTCACATACAGGGAGTTTAATTATGCTCAGGTTAAGTGTATTACCTCTCTGCTTCTCAAAACAACAGCAATTGTAATCACACCTTATTCTGTCCCATTCCTCACACTCCAATACACATCACCTCTTAATATTTGAATATCTGTGGTGTGATCATTTTGTAAGAGTCACACAATGCAGATGATTAAAAAATGCTATTGTATTACAAAAAAGAAGATTTATTCATGGGGAAAAGTACAGACTAGTCGTCATAATGCTGTTAGTAATTCATTGCCAATCATTGGGCCAGATCCAGAGCTACTTCCGCTAGCGTATTTACGCTACCCGGTGACGTAGAAACGCTATTTTGTATGTATTTTGCATGCGCGCAGCAGATGTTAAGCCACGTACCTCTGAACATATGTACCAGCCTAGTATCAACAGCGTAACTATGAACAAAGGGGCGTGACAGCCATAGGACACCCGTAATTGGGGTGAGGCATTTAAATTTTACAGTATGGGCGTGCTTAGACACTTACATACGTGAATGCCTTAGGTACGTCCGTAGTTACGCTTTGAAAAGTTAAGGTAGGGTTTGAAAAGTGTAAAATGGCAAAAGTGCATACGAGCGAGGGGAGTGCATAGAAAATACGCTACGCAATGAAATGTAATGGGAACGTAGGTCTGGATCTGGGCCACCTACCCCCTGAATTACTGAAGTGATCTCTTCCACTCAATAGTGACTGATATTCAAGACAAGTATCAGTTTATGAGTAATGAAAAAAAGGGTAATTATGTGTACAAAGCGCTTCAAAAGGTAAAACCTTAAACATCATCTAAGGCAATGATGTAAAATGAATTTGTGTTAATACAAAACTCTCATAGTTATAAAATAATCCAAATAATAATAATGTCCTCACAATGTGACCAAAAGTTGATGTCCGTATCAAAAATCCACACAACCAGATCTAGGTTTATGTAATCTTATGCATTCAATAAATCAGATGTTCATATGTAGTAACCATAGCCAGGGAAATCACAGGATGAGCACACAGACGTGGCCGAAATGGTGATTCAAAACGGCAACGCGCTGCTGTAGCGCAAATCACATAACAAGCATATAGCCTATATTTGGCTATATGCTTGTTATGTGATTTGAATAAGGATTTTGATACATCATGGTTGCCTACTTTTGCAAATGAATATCAGGGAGATTGTGAGAGCACTGTCAAGGCACTGCACCAAAGGGGTGTGTCCTGTACCACCAAAGAGGTGTGTCCTGTGAATAGCTCCACCCATAGGTGTATCTAGCACTGCCAGGAAAACTATTTTACAATGAAAATGGCAGTATCAGAATTTATTGATTATTAAATTGTCAGTGAATACTTTCAGTACTATCTTTATAGAAAAGATAAAAGTGACGCTGCAGTTGAGTCTTTCATTACATCTTGGCCTCTATGAAATTGGCCATCTTCATAGACCTCAATGGATGAAATTAGAATCAGGGAGATTACCAAACACTTCAGGGAGTCTGGGAGATTACCCAGTCTTCAGGGAGTCTCCCTGATATTCACGGAGAGTTGGCAACTATGTGATACATTAAACATATTTTGGATACTGGAGACAAATCTAGATATCCTTGATGTTTGAATCCCTAACAGTTTGATGAGCTGTAAAATCATCACATGCTTTTATTGACATAACACTTGTTGTTGGTGTCACACTCCGTTTGTAAGTATATGAACTTTATTATATTTTTCCATTGTGTGTTACGTTATCACCCTATGGTCTGCTCTGTGATTGTTTCCATTCTCCATATGGTGCCATGACAATTGCCCCGCAAATTGGTGTTTGAAACAGCCACTGGGATGCAAGTATGCGAATGAGGCTGTAACGGACCATTTGACACACTGACTGAAAGAAGTGTGCGGCGGAGGAAAGACACGGGCATCTGCCACTTTGCTTCTATCTGTTGTGGACGACTGGAGGGAAAGGCAGCATTCACCGCATGATTTTTGGAACTGTGAGTCATAAATCCCCCTACAGTACTGTGTTTGAGACAGATTCTCAATATTTAGGTGATGTGGCATATGCGCTACAGCAGCGCTTTGCCGTTTTGAATCACCATTTCGACCACGTCTGTGTGCTCATCCTGTGATTTCCCTGGCTATGGTTACTACATATGAACATCTGATTTATTGAATGCATAAGATTACATAAACCTAGATCTGGTTGTGTGGATTTTTGATACGGACATCAACTTTTGGTCACATTGTGAGGACATTATTATTATTTGGATTATTTTATAACTATGAGAGTTTTGTATTAACACAAATTCATTTTATATCATTGCCTTAGTTGATGTTTAAGGTTTTACCTTTTGAAGCGCTTTGTACACATAATTACCCTTTTTTTCATTACTCATAAACTGATACTTGTCTTGAATATCAGTCACATTCCTTCAGAGGTGATTGGTATTAGAAGCAGCTTCTGTACATACTTTTAGCGCTCCAGATTGGTCCCTATACTTTTTACTTCCAAGTATCAGTTTATATTATACCACCCAATTAATCACCAGTATAGAGTATAACAAGTGCTTATATAGATTCCCCCATAACAGAAACGCCAATGGCTATTTGAATATCAGTCACTAGCCGTTTAATACTAAACATATATATATATATATATATATATATATTGTCACGACCCTGACCTAGGGGTTAATCACAACAGCCGCCTAGTCTGTTCTACTTCCAAGTATCAGTTTATATTATACCACACAATTAATCACCAGTATAGAGTATAACAAGTGCTTATATAGATTCCCCCATAACAGAAACGCCAATGGCTATTTGAATATCAGTCACTAGCCGTTTAATACTAAACATATATATATATATATATATATATAT
>WWET01002009.1:0-18926 GCA_011038615.1 Limnodynastes dumerilii
CTCTATATGTATACATACATACATACACACATATATACATACATACATACACACACACATACATACATACACACACAATACCTATTTGTTACAGTTAACAAGAAGCTTCACTTACAGCAAAAAAAACTGCCTCAGGATCCATCGGTGAAAATGAAGTTAATAAGTATTTATTTAAAAACACCTAAAGAATGGGTGAGCAATATGAAAAAACAAAAAAAATTGGTTAACATTAAACTATGTTATGGTAATATCCATCACATTACCTATTATGAACATATTGTTAAATGAGTGAATATTACATATTAACATGAATTACGAAAAGCTACATAATATATTTCTAAAAGCTTTTATATAATTTTGCAATTTTTAACATACTATACAAGTTTAACATATTGCAATCAAACATATCACTTACCATGAGAAAAACTGTTCAAATGATCAGATGGCAATTCAAATGTATTCTAAATTGAGACACCTCACCAACAAACTCTCAAAACCAAAGCTACACAGCAGCAAATCATTCTAACATTTTCACACTTATAAATGAAAGGAGGTACTCTAATCAGGTGTTTATGATGTTAATTAATAATGCTTCATGAAGACAAAACAAAAATTAGAAAAAAAGAATGAACGTCCGCCGTAGAAAGGGATATCAGTATTTACGCCGTCTGTCTCATTGAAATTGTGATGTAACAGCGTATGTAGTGCCGCGGGAGCCTACTCTAGGTACGATTGTTTTACTACGACATGTACGCTTGCATTATCGTACTGTGTGCGCGAGTGTTCGTACGATCACACGCCCTTTTTGCTCATTAACATTTCAGGGAACGCCCTCCGATACGAACATTCACAGTTTAAATCGTATGTTCGCTACGGCGTATACACACGTCGTATTTCATATGACTTGCGCATGCGCAACACGTGTTTTCGTACGGTTTTACGCTCATACCGAGCGTAAAATCGGACGCGGTCGTAGCTCTGGATCAGGCCCATTGAGCATTTCCAATGTAACAGTTACAGTTTTGTTAAATTTGCATCTCTCAAAGTCTAATGAGGCTATTGTTAATAAAGGCTTACTACTAAAATGTACTGCCTATTGAAAATGTATCAGTGAGACCTTAACTTTATATGCTGGCAAAATTACAGGTCACATGAAAGTTATATGTGACAGCTGTCAAAAAAATAAAAAATAAATTTAAGAGTCTGTAAGTTTAATATCATAATATCTGTGTGAATGCTTAATGTAATTTTTCCTTTTCTTTTATCCAACAGATGTGCACAACATTCAGGAAGACCCCTTAATACAAGAAATGGTGAACATGCTGCACATGCTGGTGCAGATGGTGCAAAGTGCCCAAATGTTATTATTTATGTATTATAATTTTGAGCGTTAGTTTTTTTTTTTCTTATGTTATATTTAAAGGTTTTTTATTATGTTGTAAAATAAAAAGTTGTTATTTTTACAAGTTTGTTTTTACTGTTTATTTAACATAAACATAACAGAATACTACAAATATGTGTACCACAATTTTAAAACATAAAAATAGTTAGCTAATTTAACACATCTAATAATGGAAATAAAAATTCAAGAATATTGTAACGAAAAGTTACTTTATTATTAGTACAAATACAAAACATTCTTCAGTTACATTAAATATTAATACATTTTCAAAACCGCTTCAAACTATCCAAAAATAAAATAAAATAAACACTCCCAGAAACATATGTACGGCCATAAGATCCTCTGCAAGTAATGTCCGTATACGTACGGCTGATTCGGAGTTAGGTCTTCCGTAAATATGACACATCCTTAGCTATGCAAACGTTAGTTTAGTTAGTAAGAATGTATGCAGGTCTTTAATATGATACCCTTAATACGTTATCTTTATAACAAAATATTGGAGTGTTCAAGATCAGGCGTTAGGATCTTGCGTCTGTATGTTCTTGTTTTACGCAACGTCGTAAATACGCTTGAATGTTAAGACGATTGCGTAGGTCTGGATCAGGCCCCTGGTGTCTACTATGTAACAGCATTTGGGAAGATAGGTTTTTATCCTACAAGCACGATTTGAAGCAGAAGGTTAATATAATTTATGGTGCTTGCTGTTTACAGTACTTGATTTGGTTATTTATTAAATTTGTATATGCCTCTATGTATTTATATAATATATCTATATATTTTTGTCTATTTTTCATAATTTTTTCCGTTGTATATGGGTTGATAAGCTTTGTGGAGTTAAGCATTGATTTTACTGTTATGCTTTTATAAAATGTTTGCTGTGTATTGTCTAACCTTTTCTTTTGACAGATTTGTTTTGAGGTAAGTTTTTAGTTGTGGGGGAAAGAGAGCTAAGGTGAGCTAGATTTAATTGCTTGCCTTCGGGGGGCACAAGGGGATTTTCTCTAGTTTCTTTACTCCTTAGTGGGGTCTTCTGATTAGTTATTGGAGACCTTGGAGGTTTTCAGGAGTTGTTCACGCTCGTTGGTTTCACATTGGCTCCATTTTCTCTTTTTCCTTATTCCTCCTTGTTTTTTCCTTTGTCTTTGGTTGGATGTCTAAATGTTTGTAGTTTAATTTTGATGTGTGCTGTTTTTCTTTGGTTTCATATTGAATTTTTGGAATATTTGTTTGTTTTGTTGCAGGTATTGTGCTTCATGACCGTACGGCCTGGATCATTGGGCACTCGTATGTATTCTGGGCAGATCAGTTTTTTCTATAGCCATGTTTCCTCTTTGAGTTAGCAGAGTGAATGGTTGGGATTTAGAGGCATGAAATTGGAGCCTTTTTATGTTGTTTTTTAAGTTAGTTAGGGAGTAGGGGTTGCCTCAAATGTTGGTCATTCATTTAGGAGGTAATGATTTGGGACATATAAAATCATGTGCCCTTTGTTTGGCTATGAAACGTGACTTGTCGGCTATTTACTCTTGGTTCCCGACTCTTATGGTAGTCTGGTCTCATATGATTCCCAGGCGGATGTGGGGTAACCTGGGCATATTAAGCGTTTAGACAAAGCAAGGAAGGATTAATTGGGCTTTATCTAATTTTGTTAAAATGTTGGGGGGACTGGTGGTGGTGCTGCATCCTCAAATTTGTTTTGACCGTTCTGTGCTCGTAGAGCGGATGGTATTCATTTGTCCGATGGGGGATGCAGATTTTTATTGAAGATTTGCTGGGGCTGTTGAGGGGTTGTTTGGTGGTGGGTGAGGGTATGTTAATGTTCCTCGCTGTGGTGGTAGAGGTGTTCTGTATTTGTTTATTGTTGATGCAGTTAAGAAAATATTTTGGGGAAAAAGGTCTGGTTCAGAGGTGCACCCTTCGAGCTAATATTAGGTCGCCTGTCCTGTGACAGGACGTCGTTTGCCTCCTCCGTGAATAAAAGGTGTGCACATGAATAGGTGGAGCCGGGGTATTGATGTTACACGCTGCATATGGCTGGTCTGGTCCTCCGGTCCTGGTTTCCCCTGCAGCATTCCTTCTTGCTAGTGATACTGGCTAAATACCCTGCAGCTGGGATTCCCTAGCTGTGTATTTGGCTGTGTGCAGTCAGCAGCCAATGGGGATGTGGCTCTCCTCTTAAATACCTGACACCTGATTGCCTCTTTGCCAACCATAGCTTCTAGCTTCAGTTACTAGTGCTCCTGTTGAAATTCTGTCCTTACTTTTGATTCTGAGTGCCCTTTGTTTCCCTACCATGTGCCCTGGATTCCTGTCTTGCCTTGATCATTGTTCCTGGTGTGAGTGAAGTTACCTGTGTTTGTTGTGTGCAAGCCCATGTCTCTGTAATTGTATTGTCAGCTTTTATCCAGCCTTGCACCTATTGTATACTCCAGTCCTGAACTGGTTAACCACTGTGTTTCTCTATCTGCACTATCACTGTTGTAGATTCTACCATCATCTCAATTGTGTATGTCTCTGTGTGTATGCTACACTCCAGTATACCACTGTGCTTACTACTGTTCTCATATCCAGTTGCACACTGTATTTGTCAACTGCGCCCCAGTACTCCTCTGGTTATTACTGTGCACTGTGTTACTTATCTCCTGAGTCGGTTTGGTCTCTCCTACAAGTTTGGTTCTGGGGGCCGTGACCTGTTGTTGGGGCGCAGCCAAATCAATCAGGGGCCCTGGTGAACACCACCCGATAATTAGACTCTGCGCCCTGGTAACCGTTCTCTTAACAATTGGGAGGAGGTGGGGGCAACAGTTTTGTTGATACCCATAGTTATCACTTTAAGTTCCTTTTGTGACACACACCTGATATTTGCTACTGTGCTCAACCCTAAATTATATAGTCATTTACAAAATTCACCAATTCAGTTATAATAAACTTATGTCCCTCTTTTAAATCCAGCTAAAGTTGTCAGTGTTGTTATTTGATAGTATTAGTGTATGAGTGTGGCTGTTGTGGAATGGGGTCTCAGTCGTTGATTGTCTAGAAATGATGATAAACATGATGATGATGGTAGTGGTTCATGTATTATAATAACTTGTACTATTGTCACAGACACAACACGAATATCAGAAACACAGTCAAGTCCTGCATGAAAAACTAATGGCACTGAAGTTTTTTCCACATCTTACTTAACAGACACACATGATATCAAATTAGATAGCAACAAGAAGCTATTGAATTTTGAAATAGACCTTCTTCAACCAGGTCTTTCAGATAGAGACCCAGATAGAAAATGCCATTAGACATGGACCAGAACCATACCCAACATTTCCACCTGATAAAGATGGCACACAGTTTCCAACTTATATATTGAATTGCCACTTAAACAAAAAAGAAACAGTTCCCCATGACTGGTTAGTTTGGAGTAAGACTAAGTAAGCTGTTTTCCATTTCCTTGAATAAATTCTGCAAACTCCCAGCAACACATCGTTTATTTTTGACAACTGAAATCGGTTAGGGCCTTCTAAAAGGTTCTAAAAAACACTTTACAGTAATATACCGGACCATGAAAACAGCATTAATCACATGTCATGTAATATAGAATGGCGTAATTTGGAAATTAATCTTGGGGAAAAAAAATTACAATTGATAGTTTATTATATACACCAATCCAGACGAAGACAAAAGTTTGGAAATCCTGATTACAAAGATTTCTCAATGTAGTTCTGTTTCTTGCCAAACGTGGACTGACTTTTAGAAGAGATAGCAGCCTAATTGGACAATTTGTTTTAGGAATGTTAGAAGTTGTAAGCCACTACGATTCTTTGCTTGCAGAGCATTTAAAAAAAATAAAACAGGTGCAAATGGAGAAAAAAAAACGATTACAAGTACTTTGCTTGTTAGCCGAAATTCAAAATGCATTTATAAAATGTTGTGCCGAATATGTGGTAAACTATATTTTAAAGGAAAGAAAAAATGCAAAGTACTTTTCTATCATTATAGAAGCAACACCAGACTAAGCACACATGGAACAAACCACATTCATTTTACATTATGTAACAAACAAGAGTTTTAGAAAAATTTTGGGGGAATACGTTAACTGCAATAGAAAATCAGGGCAAGCCGTTACAGATTTAATACTACAAACACTTAAAAAGCGTAATATTCCGATAAGTGATTGTCATGTACAAGGCTATGACAATGGTTCTAACATGGGCGTCCAAGCTCGACTCTTACAAGTCAATCTGCTTGCTGTGTTTTCTCCTTGTGCTTGTCAGTTTGCATCTGTGTGGTGTTCATGCAGCACAGTGTTGTCCTGAGGTTGTGACATTTCTCAAAAGTGTATAAAAACTTTATAATATATTTAGTGTCAGTCTTCGGAGGTTGGAAATTTTGAAAGAAAATATTGGTGTTTCGCTCCTTTCAGTCAGTGAAATTACTAAACTTACCGCCAGATGTCAGCCACGATCTAAATTCTGAAAGTATCTTCTAGGAATTATTTGTCATGGAGACCATTCTAGGCAATATGACAACACAATTTGATGCAGCAAAAGCCATAAATTCATTATTCAGTATTTTATGGCTCTTTTCTGAGGTAGAGGATAAAGTTGTTCAAGAAAAGGCAAAAAAGGGTAAAAAAAAAGATAAGATAACCTTAGCCAAGCTATTTGTGATGAGCTAATACAGCCTACATCAATACATAATTCAAATTTAGGAGAGCATTCTATTTTACCACTCCAACTTCTAAACAAACTGAAGCACCTGAAGTTTAAAACCCTGTTTCTGAACATTGTGATTGTCTTAAGGTTGTTCTGTGCCATAAAAGTAACAGTGGCTCAAGCCAAACACTAAGGGATGCAGTTATTTATTCAGTGCTAGAAAGTGTCTGGGATCTAGATTTTAAGAATACAAAAGGTATGGTAAACTGCCAATGCTGTCTCTTGGTGTGATTTAATACACAACTTTGTCGAGCAGACCACAGGAATTGGTGGTCCTTGTGGGTGTGGTCTATGGGCGTGGCTTCTTCAAATGGTCTAGACTCTAGAGGCATTATATTTGACAGGGGGTTATAGTTATCAAACATCTCTACTTTTCTCTAATGAGATCAGCAACCAAAGATGTTTGATAAATATACACATTGCTGTGTTTCTGCTGTGGCTCCTAGACAAATGACTAAAGTGTGTAGAAAGCCAACTACTATTATCACAGTTCTAGTGAAAAAAAACTTCCAATCTGACATTTAATCTGTAAATTGGGTCCCTTATACTACAATGTTCATGCTAGCCTGAATTGCAAATCATTAAAGGTGATTTCTTATATTTTTATATTTCATTCTGCAGACAAATTTATATTTTTTTATGGGCATATATATGTACCCTTTTTTTTATTTTCTGTGTTTATTATCATTTGTGCCTCTTATGTATAATACAGATAAATACTGTATATTAGGGAGGGGGAATTATTGGCACACGCAAGAGGGATTTCCAGTTCCAGTTTTTTACAGGGAAAAAACCAGTAAAAAAAAATAAACCACTTTTTGACTATAGAACACCTTCTTTGTGATCACTGTCCTTGTGAGAGTCACTCTCAAAGCTAGATTTTCTAAATTGCGGATAAGGAAAAACTGAACTGTTGCTCATAGAAACCAATAATATTCTACCTGACATTCTCTAGAATACAATAGGAAACTGAGAGCTAGAAACTCATTGGTTGCTATGGGCATATTTCCACATCTTAATAAATCTAGCCTTCAGGGTCAGTCTGTAAATTCATTGTATATCAGAACAGCACTGTGTGTGAGTAAAGGGGTCTATTTGGTCAATGTTTAGGTAGGTGGTTCGTTTCCCGGTAACATATATTCCAGCACCCAAGCCTTCCTAGGAAAATATTTCCCGGAGCATCACACAGCTTGACTTCTTCCTAAAGTGCATCCTGGTGCAGTCTCTTCTCCTGGCAAAAAAATGGACTTGCACTCAGCCACCCACTTGATGTAAAAAAAAAAAAAAAAATTCATTACACCAGGCCAGATCTGACGGTACACAGTGGACAGGCTGACCGGACAGAGGGATTGGACCATTGGGCACTCATGAGCCTGTCATTGTTCATTGATAGTCCTTCCTTGAACCACTTTCACATAATGGGTAGTACCCAATAGACCTGCTGTTTAAAGATTCTCCGACAATTAACCTAGCCATCACAATTTGGCCCTGGTCAAAGCCTGTCAAATCCTTACGCTTGCCAATTTTTCCTGTTTCTACCACAGAAATTTAAATAACGAATTGTTCATTTCTACTCTCTCTGCTTTCTAAATATAAATGTATATAAATTTAACAAAGATGTAAGAATTCTGAACACTAGGGAGCAGCAAAGATTCTCTTGAGCAAACAAACAGGTTATGCTGTGGCATTACTTAGTTATAGTTGTAATGATGACATAAATTGGAGTGTTTTTTTTTATGTACTTACTACTTACAGAATGTGTTTCCAACTCATTAAATGTTAAGTACAGGCTCTAGATCAGAGCTCTATCGATTAGGTTATACAGCAAACATCATTACATTTTCTCTTATCTTTTCTCCCCATAATGAGCAGCATTATGGCTTTCATTACTCTATCTGCACATTTATTTATAGTCTGCCTTTTTCCTTGTAAGTATCTGTCAACAAATTCATATTTACATAATGCACTTGTGCTAACTGCCTATTTCTGTAAAAAAAATGTATACAATTGTATACTTTTAATTATTTATATATACAATAAAAATATTTAAAGAATTTAATAAAAAATATACAATAGAGAATACAAATGTATTATTCTTGTAATAAAATCATATATGTTTAATCATATATATGTTTAATATATGTGCTTTTTTCTTCTACAGGTCTAGTTATGGCAAATACTATACACTCAGAGCAATCACATATCTCTGCAGACGTGGGAGAGACTGTAACATTATCATGTAAATATACAACCACAAGCACTGTGCCGTATCTCTTCTGGTTTCGCCAGTATCCCAACCAAATGCAGTACATTCTCAACCGTGGAGCCAAAAGTTATTCTTCCTTAACACATGATGGAGAATTCCAGTCTGGAAAGTTTGAATCAAAGACCAGTGAAACAACCACTAATATAACCATATACAGCACAGCTGTGCTGGATTCTGCTGTGTACTTCTGTGCTCTGAGAGCTGCACATTATAGTACACAGATTATAGCCCAGACATATAACTCTCTCTGCATTGTCACCTTCTACCAGCAGAGGGTGCAATAAAATACACATTTTATAATAAGGTAAAGGAGCACATCTATAGGTAAACAAAGTAGGTTACGTGTAGGAAAGTAAAATACATTCTTCATTAATTTCACCAGCATAAATAAATTTAGGTAAATGTCATAAGTGTGTAATAAGTAAACCATAGTTTAAAATTCACAATTCAAAAAGGTTGATGCTTAACGTTATAGACATCAACCTATATAAAAACTTATATTCCGTTCCAATTTTCTGACACTTTTGCATTCTGCAATGTGCACACAAAGTATTTGATACGCGGTTGTTACTTCGACAGTCAAAATGTCAACAGTTGAGTATCACGTTAGCATTACATATATATTAATATATTTCTGAAGTTTTTTTTTACCAGCCGTCTGCATTGCATTAAGTTTACAGATGTTACAAACAAATACTAACATAATACTCAACTATCGACATTTTGACCTGTCTACAATTAGACCTGTTGATATTTTGACTGTAAAAGTTAAATAACAGACCCTATTATACCTGAACAGAAGGCATTTTATTGAATACAGATTTAACACTTCTGTCATAGGGTCTGCGTTGCTATACGTGGGTGGGACTTCACAGCGCAATTTTCAATAGACAGAATAGGAATAAAATATTTAAAAGTCAACAGCAATCTGCATTTTGTAGACTGTCTTGAGCTGGGAAAAACGAAGGTAGATATTGCAAATTCATCAATGCAAGGGGAGTGGATAGTGCAATCACATGAACGCAAATATACTGCAGACCTACAAATAAGGTTCCCCAACCATCCATTGCTCAGACATTCATCTGCTAAAGAATGAGATACAAGGATCCATTTCACGATGAATATGGAGAATAAATAACACATGTATATAGAGTATAAACTCTAAAAATAATAATTATATATAATGCAGAAAGAGAAAGAGAATGGGGCATGAGACATGCAAATTAGGTCATCAGTTATAGATTTAAATCTCACTACTTTGCCATGTTTGCATACATGAGGATGAATCAAAGCTGAGAGAAGGAAATATTTCTTTGTCCATATGTGCGGCTAAATATGGACAAAGACATTTAGCCACAAATTAAGAATGTGCAGAATATTTATCAAAGTGTTCAATCAAAGGATAGCAAAAAATCCTTCTTAATTAAGGATGATGGAGTAAAGGATGAATGACTGTACTGTGTACGTAAACAAAAAAACAACCATGATAAACCTTATACACAATCCAGTCGGTGAAAAGGCTGGTTTCACCCAGTGTGTTAGATACAAAAGTATCTCTGACATCCAGGTCATTTCACCATGGCTGTGTCCACTATGTAAGAAAAAGAAATGAAAAATAATCAAGACATGACAGAATGAAAACATTTTCCCCAAGAAAAATACTGGACATACACAATAACATTAAGACAGCTCCTGTAGAAAGTGAACACAACAAAACTGAGGTTGCACTCAGATAATACATAAAATTAAGTAGTTCTGTGTTGTGTTTATACAATCAAGTCAGGCAATCTGATTCCAGAAAAGAAAAACTCTGTTTACTAATGGGCAAGGGGTCAGTGCAAGTTTGCAGGTTGTACTGAGTACAATATTACACTACAACAAAAACCTAGTAAAAAAGGTCAAGTGATTAGGGACCGTATTCAGACTTCCGTGTAAATTTTTGTACTTGCGGGAAAATATGCATCGCAAATTTACGATCGTTAGATCCAGACATCAGTTCAACATTTGCATAACACCCATTAACACGCAAACGTCTGTGCGTAAATATACATACGTGCGGAAATTGCAATCCATGAATCATGTGTATCTTCACGCGCACGTAGTAATTTCATTCTAATTCGCACGTACAATACAGTGTGCCATGACACATGCGCCTTGTACACCATGGTGGTAAATTAAAGAATTAATTAAATAATATTTATTATGCTACGCCTTGGATTTATGTTATGTTTGGAACATGTTAGCCATTATAATGCTTTAATTACACTCTCGTAAATAATACAAAAAACAATGTATAAATGAAATGTCTCATTAAAATGAAACAGATTTTTTATTTATTTATTGTTTATTTAAAATGTTTACTTTGTGTGATTAAATATGGTTATGTAATGTTTTTCAATGTTTGACTTTGTGACTTTCATTACTAAATATTGTTACTTCTTAGCAGATTCGAACTAAGAACTATTCCAAACGTGTGTTACAACGAGTATGATGTGCAACTACCGTTTGGCTATACAAGCAAAAGCCAGGGCTGGCCAATTTTGGTGTCTCTACAAGTACAGTAAAAACTTACTTTGTTAGGGTTTTAGCTTTGACTAGCGACTTAAATTTTGAGGTACGAGTGGTCCAACGGGACCAGCTCTGTGGGGGGATGCGATGTATCCAGGCGCCATGCTGGATAGGCGCTCATCCCCCCGCTCCCTGCATGTCAGCAGTGAAATGAACGCGGCTGTAAAAAAAATGTAAGGTGCTCTCATCACTCTGATGAGAGCGCCTTACAAAGCTTCACAGCAGCGTCCATTAATTTCTGCTCTGCCTGTCCTGTGTGACAGGAAGATGCAGTGCAGCAGTTCCCCTGAAGCTGGAGTGACCTGAGGTCACATCAGCGTCAATCAAGCCTACCGCGTAGGAGAAGCAGGAGATGGTAGAGGAGAAGATTACTGTACAGTACAAAAGTAAGAATTCAAAAAGTACAGTAAGTAGACAGACATAATGGGCGCTGGACAGACATGTCCACCATTGTGTTCATCCCCCCCAGCCGCCGCCGGGAGCAACCCCTAGAGCCAAGGTTCAGAGGACTACATGCCGGTAGGATGGGAGGAGCCATAGCAACGGCAACACCACCACAGTTACGGCAGAAAGATACGCAGACGAGCACACTGATCAACGAGACCGTGCCAGGGAGACACAGCATCCCCTCCAGACTGCTATTGAATTTACTGTACAGTACAGTATCTAAGAACTCCCCTGGGAGTTTATAAAGTTGTGCTCGTGTTTTGTGCTTATTGTGCATTTATTTTTGTAACCATGGCTCCTAAGAAAGTGTGTGGAAAGAGCAGTGATGAGAAGCAGAAGAAGAGGATGATGACCATTGAATTAAAGCGTGAAATTATAGAAAAACATGAGCATGGTGCGCGAGTAATGGACTTGGTGAGTCAGTTCAAGCGTAATACCGCTACGATATGTACCATACTAAAGCAGGAGAAGGCTATACTAATGCCAGCCAAGGGCGTTAAAATAATTTCTAAGCCCTGGACCTCTCTCCATGAAAAGATAGAAAATCTGCTGTTGGTGTGGCTAACGGATTTGCTGCAGCAGATACCAGGCACTTCAGCGGACTCAGAAGAGTCGTTTAAAGCCTGTCAGAACTGGTTGGACAATTTTAAAAAGGACAGTCATTCACTCCGTCGTCAGGCATGGTGAGGCAGCAAGTTCGGATGTAAAGGCAGTTGAGGATTACCGCAAAACTTTTAAAGAACTGATAGCAGCCGAAGGATATATCCCCCAGCAAGTCTTCAACTGTGATGAGACAGGGCTCTTCTGGAAGAAGATGCCGAGGAGGACCTCCATAACGGCAGAGGAGATGATGATGCCAGGCCAGAAACCTATGAAGGATAGGTTAACTCTCGCACTGTGTGCCAATGCGAGTGGTGACTAAAAGATAAAGCCGATGCTGGTATATCATTCTGAAAACACCAGAGCCTTTAAGTTACATAATACTGTAAAAGAAAAACTGTAGGTTATGTGGAGGGCAAAGCCAAAGGCGTTGGCCACCAGGCAAATCTTTGTGGAGTGGGTAAACCTGGTCTTCCGTTAAAAAGTATCTTCAGGAAAGTAACCTACCTCTGCAAGCCCTTCTCGTCCTCGACAATGCTCCTGCTCGCCCACCGAACCTGGAAGACGTCATTCTTGAAGAGTTCACGTTTATCAATGTTCTCTACCTTCTACCCAACACCACCCCTATCCTGCAGTCCATGGAACAGCAGGTCATTTCTAATTTCAAAAAGCTCTACACCAAGCACCTGTTCCGCCGCTGCTTTGACATGACGGAGAACACAATCCTCACCCTTCGAGAGTTCTGGAAGGACCACCACAACATAGTGATATGCCTCAAAATTATTGATATGGCCTGGCAGGGTGCTACAATGAGGAACATGACCTCTGCATGGAAGAAGCTGTGGCCTGAGGTTGAGTCCGAAAGGGACTTTGAAGGATTCGAATCCGAAGCACCAGTGGAGGAGATTGCGTCCCTCGGAAGGTTCTTGGGTCTGGAGGTGGATGAAACAGAATTGAATGAGCTCGTCGAGGAGCACAACGAGGAACTGACGACAGAGGAGTTAAAGGAGCTACAGATGCAGCAGCATATGGAGGTTTTAAGTGAAATCGATTCAGAGGAGCAGGAGGTTATCTCTACAATTGAGATAAAGGAAATGTTGGGAATGTGGGAGAGTTTATTGAAAGGAAGCACCCCGAAAAAATTGCAACTGGTCGTGCATCGGAGCTATTTAATGACACTTGCCTAACTAATTTCCAAAACATTCTGAAAAGGAGGAAGAAACAAACTTCCTTGGACAGGTTTTTCTTGAAACGGCCTGCAGGTGTAAGTGAGGAAAGCGTGCCGAAAAATGCCAAAACCAGCGAGGAAAATTAAGTTAAGCGAAACTTAAAAAGTTATGGTTCAGTATTGTAGCAATTAAGTTCAGGGATAAAGTGTCTGATATCCAAGGTAAATAAACACTTTATAAAACGAGTTTACTTCTTTACATTCTTTTTTTTATTATGTTGTTATACATTATTGGTTATTTATACTTTTTCTTATTTAAAAACAGGTAACCAAAAAATACCGGGGTGGCATTTTGAGAGGTGGATTAATTGCTCAGTAACGGAACGAATTAAACTCATAAGTCAAGGTACCACTGTATAGTGGAAATAAAACTCCCAGCATGCTTTGTCATGTTTTTTCCATGCCAGTGCTCTTAAAGCATGCATGAGTTGCTAGGTTATTATTAATCACATCTGCAATTTTTTTTTATATAGTTACCTTTGTAAAAATATGCATATTTTGGAAAAAGATATGACTTAGTATGAAAGTGTTGTAATGTATGAGACCAACTGCAACTGCTCATGTTTTTGTATTGGTATGTACGGTTTCAACAGGTGCAAGTATGAAGCTCACATATAATGTGAAAAGGGGGAAAAGAAGGAAAAGAAAACAGAGGAAGCAGAAAGGGAAGTAGGGTAGGGATAAGTCTCAAATTGAGTCCTGCATAAGCCATAACAGCTGTAAGTAGGCTTAAAGCAAAGCAATAGGTATCAAGGTTACGAGGGTATGCTCATAACCTTGATACCTATTAACCAGGGTGTAAAATGTATTAAAATAAAAACTTACCTTGTTTTTTTGTTTTTAACAGGTTCCATGGAATCTGTGTCAATGGTGCTTCACCAGGATGTTGACCCTGAGGAGACAGATGTTATCCTAAGTCCGTTGTACATGGATCTGGAGCCTGTTTTCTCACCAACACAGCCAACAACAACACCATCACCATCCCCGCCGCCACCAGCAACATCCCCGCCACAACCAGCAACATCAGCACAAATGGATGCTGGCCCAGCCAATGCCTCTACAATCCATCAGCAAATGCTGACTGACATCGTTGCAAGTATCAGGCGCATTAAGGAGGTCCAAATAGTCACCCACAATTCGAAGCACACAACATTACGGCGTGTACAATCTACAGTCAGAAAGGGGGTCACTGTTAATCAGCAGGGGTATATGCGGGTTGGGTGTGCTATTGAGCAGCTTAATATTATAATAACGCAGGTGGCAAATTCCCTGCAAGAGAATAATTCCTTACGGCGTGATACAAACATGCTGTTAAGGCACCAGATAGCACAACAAGTAGCACACAACCAACAACAACAGCATGACTTACCATCTGCATCAACGCCATCCGCTGAGACGAGTATGGAGACGACATCTGTTAACGCAGCCACAAGTACCCCAATACGCCGTGGACCACGCACAAGGGGTGGCCTAGGGCGCCAACACCCCACCACACCAACAAGAGATTCCTTAAGGAAAAAAAATGATTTACTTACAACTTTTTGGTGGTCATTGTATTTTTACAAATTACTTCTGTGACTGTTTACTACAAAAACCTTTTGCTTCTCTTGATACCCAATGAGTAGCATATTTTGTTGTTGTGTCTTGAATAAAAAATTTTCATTGATTTTTGTATACCATTATTATTAGAAATAACAGATTAGAAAGTGGAACAAATAATTATTGGTCTGGGAATACACAAAATTAGTAATAACTTGTTTTAAAAACACTTTTCTACACCATATATAAACATATACAATTTCACTATGTACTTACATGTAAAGAAATTCACAATTAAAGTGTCCCTATTCTGCCTCCCCCCCCCCCCCACCCAGAAAAAAACTAAACCCCTACCCCCCACAGTAGAAAACACATCTCCCGATGGTAAAGGGGCTTCTTGCAGGGAGTCTTCAACCGCAATAATGTCGGGGGACTGTTGGTTAAGGGTGACATTATGCAGGAGACAACATACAAGCACAATGTCTGCAACCTTTGCAGGAGAATAAAGCTGCATGCAACCAGATTTATTAAGGCACCTAAACCTAGATTTTAACAGCCGAATGGTGCGTTCTATCACTCCTCTAGTAGCAATGTGTGCCGCATTATAATTGTGTTGCCCAGGAGTTTGTGGATTCAGTAGTGAGGTTAATAGCCAGGGTCGACACCCATATCCTGAGTCCCCTATGGAGAGAAAAAAAAAAACATAAGTGCATGTTCAAAGAAAACTTTATACATGAAGACAAATATAAAACAAGACTCACCCAGCAGCCATCCCTCAGGCATTAGACCAAGTTCAAATTTAGTATACAAGGATGACTGCCTCAGGATAATGGAGTCATGACCTAGGGTAGCCAGCAAAAACACTCACAATTCTCATGTTAGCATCACTGACCACCTGAACATTAAGGTAATGATAGTAATGCCTGTTCTTATAAATATGAGCTCTCTGCTTAGGTGCTCTCAGCGGTATGTGAGTGCAATATATATATATATATAAGCTCTCTGCTTAGGTGCTCTCAGCGGTATGAGTGCAATCTATAGCACCCAGGACATTGGGGATTCCTGAGCTACTATAGAATGCCTGTGACTACTGGCTAGGGAAGCTGATAAATGTCGGCACAAGCTTTTTACCCTTAACACTTCAGATAAGCGACGGGAAAAACTTGGCTGTGACAGCCCAAGCACTCTCCCAGTAACAGCCTGGAAGGAGCCAGTAGCAAGAAAGTGGACAGCCATTATTTTTTGCATCCCAGATAATGCATGACACCTAGCTGTTGGTGGGTCCAAATCCCTTCTCACCTGCTCATAGATGCTCAAGAGGTTAGCTCTGTTCAGCCTAAAGAGCTGCACAAACTCCTGGTCAGATAGGGAGTCCAGGTCCATACGCACATGAAACACACGGGGTTGTCGAATGATGCGCCGTGTGCGCTGCACCTGGGGCTGGCGATGGTCACTCTCCTCTTCACTCCTATGTGTAACTTCCACAAGAACAGCTACACCAGCATTAAGCAAAGCACTGTGCACTACTGCAAAACCTTCCTCCATCATAAATATGCCAAACAACACATCTGAATTTGATTGGCCTGCCTTTTATAGGACACGTCTGTAAACACTTAACATGGTGATTTTTACCCAATTCGCAGGGAGCCAAGGGCAATTTGACAAACGGCGATTTGATGGCGATTTCACTGTGAGTTTGTGAAATCGAGCTTTGTGAATACAGAGTTGTATGTCTAACATTGGAAAAATCACAGTGGTGATTTTAGGGAAGGCGATTTTAAAAAGTCAAACTCACGTGAGTTTACCTTTAGTAAATACTGTGATTTGATTCTCACTGCAAATTCACGAGTTACGGCAATTTTTGCCAAAATCGTGCTTTGTAAATATACCCCCTGGAGTTTCTCCATCAGGCGATTCTCTAGTTCAAGAAAGTCTGACTTCGTTGGTATCGAATCCAGCCGACTAAGGATTTCCTCAAGGCCTGTATGTGAAGCAGAAAATCCCTAGGGCCTAGCGGGGATGAAGGAAGATACGACATTTTTGTGGAGTCACAGCGGAGAAGAATGGCAGAATGGCAGGTTGTGAAGTAGATTCTCTTTGATTTGCTGGCGTTTTACTCACAGTGCCTTTCGTCCCATCAGGATAAGTATAGAGAGGGGTTGTATCATTGTAAAGCTCATGCAGCAAGGTAAGAAGTAAGTAGATGGCGGTTCAAAAACACATCATAAAGCGTTGCGAGGCTATCAGGCGCCGGATTCCCCCTAATAGGTACAAGTCAGCTTGTAGCTTACATGGAAGCTCGGAGAGTTTTTAGGAGGGTAACCTTCACCAGTTCAGAAAAGTATGTATCCTCAATTAGAATGGATTTGCTGCTGCCCTCCAGTGGCAGATGACAGGTGAAGCAGCCTCAATAAAGGAGGTGTCTGGAAGACAATACTTGCAAGGCTATTTTGAGCTGTGGATTCCAGAGGAGGTGTGAGACTGCTATGGTCTCTGTTGAGGCTTATCAAAGATCATAAGGGGAGTTCTTTTAAGGGAAAATTCACCCACACCTCAAGTCACTAGAGCCCCAGAGATGGAGTGGGGACAGTCACAGGGCATAGGAATAGAGGGTCTTACTTGATGCACCTTATGGATGGGGGTTGGTGAGACTATAAGCCCTCTAGTTGGGGCTTGAACTGAGCAGCGACCAACCGCTCTCCCTTCCACCCACAGCAGCGAGGACCCTTCAGAGTGGAGGGCGATGATGCAGGGAAAGTCTCCTGCCGAGGCAACGACAAGACTGACAAAGGAAGTCTCCTTTGACTGGAAACGGGGCTGCCACTCAGTGAGGCCTGGCTGTGTCAGGATGAAGTCTGCTAGGTATTACTCTGTGTTACCAGGAGGAACAGGCAGTATGACTTACTGACCACCGCAGCGCAATCAGGATCCACGTGGAGCAGCAGCTTATCTAACTCCCAGCTACCGCCCTGCAGGGGCTGAGGAGATCTGCTGGAGCAGGCGGTGGCTCGTTCTCCTGTCCTGGGGTCCAGATATTGCGCCTCCAAACGTGGGGGGATGAGGTGCCACGTGCGCCCTGGTGGCGCATGCCGCAGACCCGGCGTCGGGACCAGCTTCAGATCTGGGGACTACAGGAAGCCGATCCTGGTCTCCTTCCACTCAGCGGAGGGTCCCCAACCGGCTGGATAGAGGAAGGGGGTCCCAGCTCTGGTGGATTGGCCCTTTGAAGCCTGGTTGAAACAGACATGTCTGCAACTTTAAACAGGATAGGAGCATTATAAAACATTGCCAGACAATACAGGAGTTGGTACCAACCCTGAAGTCAATGTTTGTTGTCATGGAAAAAAACTATGAATTAAAAACACATAAACATGACTTAATGCTGCAAAGGGAACAGGAAGGGCCAATGCAACCTTCAAGTTTAATCCCACCTACCCTTGAAACACAAATTCAGGAGCCAAGTACCCAGGAAGGACCAAGGCATTCTACCCAGAAATCAAATGTGCCTCCACCAGAGACTGGTTGCAAAAAAAAAAAAAAAAACTAAGTAATGTTAAATTTTTTTTAGTTAACTAATTTTTTTTCCATTTTATGTATTTATTTATTTTTATATTAACTCCTAAATTAAAAAAAAAAAATCTATAAACATTGGTTTTTTTTGTTTTGTTTTTTCATTCTTCTCTAATCAAATTTAGACCAATGAGGGATTTCAGGGCCTGATTCACAGTTGCACTTCCACCTGTTTTTAGGTGCAAGTGTAGCCGTGAGCAATTCAATGCTGAACTGCAAGGGTAGGTCCAAGTAATTTATCCATGTAACTTTATTTTAGAGAGGTAGTGTTGTAGTTTTTTTTTATAGTAAAATATTAAAAAAAAAAAAAAAAAAGCTCTGCAGGATTTCAGTCATGTGTGTAAAAGGATTGTATTTTGGCTGCATGCCAAATATGTTATATGAATTATCAAACCCTTACTTAGCGAATTTGTTTAGTTGACTTGTACACTTACACCTGGAAAATAATTGTGCAACCTAAATGTTCACAAAAATGATTTTGCACCAAAATGCTAGTGTAACAACAGTGATCTCTCTAACATTAAAATTTCTGACAAATAATTATATCTAAATCTATATGAGCTCCCTCTCCCTCCATATATATATATATATATATAT
>WWET01002009.1:19784-32848 GCA_011038615.1 Limnodynastes dumerilii
TTTTACATAGTTACATAGTTGATGAGGTTGAAAAAAGACAACAGTCCATCAAGTTCAACCTATTTTGGATCTCCTGCGATCCCTATCTTTATATTGGAAGTTAATCCATATAAAGCAACCTCAAAACTGTTGCAATCCTAAGATAAATAAATACGTACATTTGTACCTTGCTCCACTACTGTCCTTTATTTAAATTAGCGGTCCTGGTAACCCTGAATGTCCCTTTCTGCTAAAAATGTATCTAATCCTTTCTTAAACATATAATCCAACAAGAAATGAAAGGGAGTAATAGCGCTACAAGTGAAAAAAACAGAGAGACAAGATAATGTGATCCGATTTGAATGGTGGTATTTGATATGTTGCAAAGTCCTGAAAAATCAGGTAGCTTACAGTTTGCTGTTTTTATAGATGTTTCCAATGTCTTTATGAATTTCAGATGAGGTTGTAGTCAAGTTATTATTGTAGTTTTCACCCATCCGAAGGTTTCTTTTTGTTTTCCTCCTCTGCTGTAGTCTGGCCACGTGTGTGGATAGACGCTGTTTCTTTGGCGACCACCAGCGTCTAAGCTCCACCAAGCCTCCTTTTCGTATACTTCCGGGTGCGTTCCACCAGAGCCACAGTAGGGATGTAAGAAAAGAAACGGAGAAGCACTAATCGTGCAAATCAATTTATTAGATAACAAGATAAAAGAGTATAAAATATACTCACAGAGTCCAAATGGTAAATAGGTATATATAGCAGATAAAACTGCAGATAGTCCATCCAGGGGTATTGTTTCATAAATTCGCGATCTCGTAATGCACCTTAGCCAACGCGTTTCGAATGCTCATATCATTCTTTCTCAAGGCTATTAACCCATTATAAGGTGCAAAGGGATATTTATACTGGCATGATTGCGGTAATGCCACATGATTGGTTGAAAGTGAACGGTGCATATAATAAATAAATACATAGATTTATAAATTCATACATTTAAATACCTTGCATATATAAAACTCTAAAAAATATATAGATGCATAAAAATATTTGTTACAATATAAATTTTTTTTATAAAAACCATTTAACCTCAAAATCTGCATTTAAACCATTGGGGATCATAGTTTGCATATTGTAGATCCATCTCATTTCAGATTTTGCTAAAAATGCAGGATTAGGGACTTCTCTCCATTTCGGGGTAATAATTTCAATGCCTATAGCTTTATGGATATGTGTACATGAATTTTTATGACAATCTTTAAAATGTAATGGTAAGTTATGATTAGTAAAACCCTTTTTTATATTATTAATATGCTCCGCCCACCTGACTTTTCTTACTTCGACCCAAGGAGCACTAATGCTTCAATAGGTTACTTGATGGGATAGCTAAAGCTTCTACTCAAGTTCCAAACATCAGACACAACCTAACGTTTGCACAAAGACAAGCCTTGAAAACTCTTAGCCTAGATCCAGACCTGGTCATTAGGCCAGCAGATAAAGGCGGTGCCATAGTGCTACTGGATAGAGGTGACTATTGCCAAGAGATCACCAATCAGCTGAGTGACCCGGAAATCTACAAACTCCTCCCTTTGGATCCTACAGACAAGGTTAAATCGGACCTGGATAAGATACTCTCACAAGCAGTGGAAAATGGGGACATTCCTCAGCATGTGTGTGAGGCATTGACGGTAGCCTCCACAACCATTCCAATTATATATACGTTGCCTAAGATTCACAAGAATCTCGCTTCTCCCCCAGGACGTCCGATTATTTCAGCTAGAAACTCTGTTCTTACCCCTATCTCCAAATTTCTGGATCACTTTCTACAACCCTGTGTCCAGGCCCAGCCAACTTACCTTAAGGATTCTACATCCTTCCTGAAAGCCTTAACTAATCTCTCGGACTTACCACCGCATGCCATCCTATGTACTATCGACATAGTCAGTCTATATACCAATAGCCTTGACAAAGCCAGTCGGTGAAACGCGTGTTGGCGGTAAGGGGAAGCCGAGGTGCACCTCGGTCTCCCTGTTTGTTTTTATTTTTCACTGCTTTATTTATTCTTTACACTATTCTGGTTTACCTTTGACTATATTTGAATTTATGGGCACATAGAAATAGAATAGGGACAGGTATACTCCGTGTATTACGGAGTGAAGTCCCGCCGTGAGGCGGCTAGGCACTGTTCTAGGGTAAGCTGTTATTTACATCCAGACTAGGGAGTCTTTAATTAGAATCTTTTTTGCATAAGTGTCAATTCATCTTCCGATATTTGGATTTTCATGTCTTCTATATATGTGTATATAAACTGCCATCTCCCTATTTTTTCTCCATCTGTTCTCCCTTATGAAACCGTAATTTGTATATTGTGTAAACAGCTAGTCTATACTGTGGGGCACGCAGAGAGATAGTAGAGACAGATAAACTCTGTTTAATACTGAGTGAAGTCCCGCCGTGAGGTGGCTAAGCACATATATGTAGGATTGAGCTCTTAATTGTTTGAGATTAGGGAGTTGAGGTTAGGAATAATAACCCATTATGGTTACAATAATTTTGACCTACCATCTATACCCCTTCAATATGTGCTTATTTTTCTCCCTATAACCAACTGCTACTTTCTTAATACTCTAATTGCTTCTTTATATTACAATGTTGCCAACCAATAGAAGGTTTCTATAATCTCTTTGTTCATCTATGTTATATTATTGCTCTTCCATAATATATTGTTGCCAACTTCCAGACTGTTTATGTATTAGCAATTGAGTTTTTTGCAGCAAAACACCTCACTATACCTAGTTATGTAATTTTTTCCTGTGCCTCTCTACTCCAAATTTTGGTTAAACCCAGGTACTTCCAATAATTCTAGCAGGGTTAATATTTCACCTTTTTATACATATTATTAAAAGTTATGTTTTATTTTTATTTTTCACTTTCTGTGTTTATCACTGATTTCTACTGTTTGTAACCCAGGTCATTAAACACTTGGTTTGAGTGTACATATATTAGTGCGCCTTAAATTAGTCCAGCTTTCCCTTTTCCATTTACAAGTCTATTTAGGACCCATGTGGCAGCACCCCTCTTTTTTATAAGGGTTTTTGATTGTAATAGAATTTTATTTGGAATACTGTATACATATTTAGAAATATTAGATTAGATTATAGATATATAGTATACATTTCCTTTGGATTTAATTCATTTAACCCTTATATCTATACCTAAGGGGGTAATTTTCATAATATTTGTATTCTGCACTGTGCAGCCTATTGATGCAATTAGGTTTTGCATTTCTTAGCGAAGTGGGAACCTGTTTGCACCATATAAATATTTATATACCAATATACCCCACGACAGGGGACTTATAGCCACCGCGGATTTTATTCGTAATAACTCAGACTACGTCGGGCCACCGGTTGAGCTGGTCACCGATCTTCTAAAAATGATCCTTACCAATAACTATTTCATCTTTGATGACAAGTTTTACCTCCAGCTACGTGGTTGTGCCATGGGTTCTAATGTGGCACCCATGTACGCCAACATCTACATGTTTACCAAGGATAGGACCTTCTTTTTGGACCAACCCATATCATCTATTATACAAGATATATCGACAATATTTTCCTCATTTGGACTGGCACCCGTGAATTGCTACTGACTACCCTGACCCAGATCAATAAGAGAGGACTCCATCAAAATTACATATGAACTGAGTGATACCCAGATACATTATCTGGACATTCTGGTGACCAGAGAGGGAATTTCTTAAGTACGGCTCTATACAGCAAGCCCACTGACAGGAATACTCTCCTGCACGCCAGCAGTTTTCATCCGCCAGCTCTCACCAAAGGCTTTCCTTTTTCACAATTCCTACGGGTGATCCGTGCCAACAACAACACAGATGCTGCTGACATACAGTTGACAGCCATGAAAAAGAAATTTCTTGCGAGAGGATACCATCTGGAGGCTCTTGAAGAATCCCTTCTTAAGGCTAAAGCTGTGCCCCGAATTCAGACTCTTCAGCCACGTGAGAGAACCGAATTGAAAAATAAGGTACCATGGGTGACCCAGTACTTTCACCTGAGCTCATTCATGAGAAGGGCGACTCATTCACTATGGCCTATTGTCACCACGGACAAAATGCTAACAGCCCTGAAAGACAATTCAATTCTGCACAGCTATACCAGGTCCAGGAATATTAAGGACATACTATCCAAGAACCAAATCTCCACCAAAGATTCACCCCCAACAGGGACCTTCTTGAGCAAGAAACCGGGGTGTTATAAATGCCTTGGATGCGCCACCTGCAAGTTCTTAGAACCTGGTAGAGACTTTGCACATCCCAGATCTGGGAAAAGGTATCCCATCAGGCAGGTGAATACCTGCACTACCTCGTTTGTAATTTACCAAATCAAATGTCTATGCGGATTGCTATACACAGGCAAGACGATCTGGATGCTAAAGGAGAGGATGGCCCAACACCGTTCAGCTATCAGACTCATTTTACAGGGAAAAGAAGTAGATCAACCTGTGGCACGACATTTTGCCTCCTATAGCCACACGATTACAGACTTGCGAAACAAAGGTCTGGAGCATGTGCCCATCTCACTCAGACGGGGTGATCGTGGCAGGACCCTTACCCAGCGGGAATCATATTGGTTCCACACCTTGGATACACTTCAACCTAAAGGTCTTAATGAACTCTTACCCCTGAACTGCTTTTTATAAATCCCTCTTTTTCCTTTCAACCTTATTCAGCTTCTTTGCTCTTTTCTTTTTCTATATATATTCACATGTTTATGTTTGGGCTCTGCGGTGTGATATTTATTTTTGTTTAAAGGGTTCTGGGATTTGTTATTCCGGACTTATTGTTTCCTATTGATTTTCTCCAGCTGCATAGCCTTTACCCACTCTTATATTGTTTATTTTTCTGCTGAATTTTTGCTAAGATTGCTTCTCTGTATCCTTTATTTATAGAGAGAGAGAGAGAGAGAGAGAGAGAGAGAGAGAGAGGAAGGAGGTAAGGTGAGAGAGAGATGGGAAAAAAGGGATAAAAAGGAAAGAGATAGATAGATAGATAGATAGATAGATAGATAGATAGATAGATAGATAGATAGATAGATAGATAGATAGATAGATAGATAGAGGAAACACTAGTAATATATGGAGAAAGGGCAATAAGATGTCCTAGGCCAGCAAAATATCAAAGTAAAACAATGTCCAAAGCAAAATGCAATATAATCAGATTTAATGAGAGGTTCCCAGGCAGTGGGTATGATATGTGCACAGTATACAACAAAAGGCTTCAAGAAAAAATGAATAATGAAAAATGAAAAAGATGGGAGAGAAAGAAAAACGGGGGGCTAAACTGGTGAAAAAGTAGAAAAAGCCAATGTTAATAGCGATGGAACGGAGCACAGGAAATGCAGACTTGAAGAGTAAATCAATCGAAGTTCAAAAAAAGAAGTTCATAGGTGACCAGGAAGCAAATAACGGCAGCCAGCAAAATGAAGGTCAGTATAACGTTCCTGTGAATCACAAATAATGTAAAAATTCATGGAAACGCCCATCCACGACAGGTTTGACTGAAATAGAACTCCATCGTTTTCAACGCCATCTTAAATTAAAAGATTTTTTCTCAGACCACCCCATTATTTACAAACCCCACTCCCGTTTCAAAGGACGGTCCACTTTTGACCCCCAGATTAATAATGTGTCTATAGACACCTTTATTAGACTCATACGGAGAGACGTCACACACAAGTGGAACAATGGATACGTCCGCTACTCCAATCCAACTAAGGAGCAAAAAACAGCGATAAAAGTCACTACAAGACAATGACTCACTAATTATCCGCTCGGCAGACAAGGGAGGTGCAATTGTGTTGCTTGATAAACAGGACTACATCAATGAGGTCATGAGACAACTCTCTGATGCCACATGCTACTTCGAACTACCCCATGACCCGACTTTAGAATACAAAAGAGAAATTGACACCCTTATTCAGAAAGCGGTAGATGCGCATTGGATTACCACTGAAACCTCGCGCTTTTTGCGCCAAGATCACCCCATGATACCCATTTTGTACGTCCTACCTAAGATCCACAAATCACTTGTCAACCCGCCAGACAGACCCATCATATCCTCTAGGGGCTCCTTAGGACAACCTATCTCACAATACATTGATTTTTTCCTACAACCTGTGGTACAAAATACAGAAAGTTATGTGAAAGATACCACCCATTTTTTGACACGCCTGAAAAGCATGAATCACCTAGCTGGTGATCTCATTAAGCACAATTCCTTCCTGTTCCAATACAGATTCTTCTGGGGTCTAATATGGCCCCATCCTATGCCAACCTATTTATGTATCGCTATGAAACCCAGCATCTACTCAATCATCCGACCTACTCAAGATACATCAGGTTTTACGTCAGATACATTGACGACCTGTTTTTCTATGGTCAGGCTCCACACAGACACTGGTCTCCTTCATTGACTAGCTTAACAACTTACCTTCCACCATCAGGCTGACCCTCTCACACGATTAAAGTCAGATCAACTTCTTAGATGTGACTATCGTACAAACCCCCAGAGGATTCGCAACATCTCTGTTTCGCAAGGAAACAGACAGAAATACCTTGTTACGTGCTGAAAGTAACCTCTGGGTCTATTTACCATAAATTCTGTGTTGGTGTTTAACTGCATGATGGTGCCATTCATTATATTATGTTTACTTATTGACTACTGTGACACAGGTTGCCACGTATGAATTTATAAGCTTACGGTGACTTGGTCTTTATGCCTACAGCAACCTCCTTGTCAGATTGTTGACACTACATCCACCATTTGCAGCACACAAGACTGCTTATATTTTGGTTTTTATTCACAGTCACTATAAACCCCACTCTACAGCTGGATATCTAGTTCCTCTCCTCCATAGTTGGCTGCCGTGCCATCTTACACCCATTGGGCCAACATTCCCTTATGTTTGTACATAAGGATATGCCATGATGTCAGATCTCTGGGCAATCCAGACCTACGCCCGCAATCGATCGTACGCCGGTCGGGAGCGTAAAACCGGGGGAAAACCGCACTGCGCATGCGAAACACCCATAGTAAACACGGCAGCCCGATCCAGACGTACGCCGAAGCGATCATACGCTGCAATTACGATATGAGAGTGAAAAAACGTATCCGAGGGAGTTACTATACATGCAAATGAGCAGAAAGGGTGTGTTTACCTCCGGGCGCTCGATCCAGAAGAACGAACATGTAGTCGTACACAAATAGTAAAAAGAACGTACCTAGAGTAGGTTTATGTGACCTTACAGACGACGGCGTGTTAGTATTCACCAGGATCAGACGGCGCCAATACTAACACGCGGTCATACGCTGCCCGTTCATGTTAAAAAGGAAATTTTTTTTGTTTTTTTTCAAAAACAAAATTCACATCAGCTACACCTGAATAGAGTTAACAAATGTTACTTCCTTTCCTTTATAAGTAGGCAAAGGTTTGAATGGTTTGCTGTTGTGTAGCTTATAGCTTTAGAAAATTTGTAAAATATTTGATAAAACTTATTATTTGAGAAACATCAGAACTTTTATCATCCTATGGTAAGTTACATTTTTGAGTGCAATATGTTATTTATTAGTACATATGTATATAAATATAATTGTGCAATTAAATTTTATGTATAAGAAAATAACATCTAATACTAATTTGTAAATTTAGTTATAGTTTTATAGGTGTTCAGACCTTATTTAATGATTGTATTGGTTTTTTTTTCTTACTTGATTTAAACAGATGGATCGTGATGATGAACTGTCAGCTGTAAGTGATGATTTTTGGTATACTGAAACATAATAATTATTGTGTATGTGTGTGCGTCTGTGTGTGCGTCTGTGTGTGCGTCTGTGTGTGTGTATACAATATATATACCTAAACCTTTTCAAATGGTTATAGTTGTATGACTTACTTCAGATCTACAGCTGGCTAAATTAACATTATGTGAAATGGGAGATAGATTGAAGTATAGACTTACCTGCTACAATAGATTTGTGGAATACGCTACTGTTTGTTCATGCCTCACTCCTTTCTTCCACTGCCTGCTCCCATCTAACTCACCTTTTCAACCTTTCCCTCTCATCTGGTATCTTCCATTCCTCTTTTAAGCATGCTCTTGTCTCTCCCATTCTCAAAAAACCTAATCTGCACCCTACATCCCCCTCCCGCTGTCGACCTATATCTCTTCTCCCCTTCACCTCCAAACTCCTTGAGCGCTTAGTCTACCAATATCTCATCAGCTACCTTACTGACAACTCTCTCCTGGACCCCCTCCAATCTGGTTTCCGGCCCCTCCATTCCACTGAGACTAATGAACACTCGAAAATCATGATGTACATAAAATTGTTTACATTTAGTACATTATGAAGTCAAAAACGAAACTTAATTTAATTCTAAACAAACATAAAAAAAAACCAAACAAACGTCTTAAGACCTTTTATTACATTTATATTCCCAAAATTGTGTAGAACATTGAAAAGAAACATGAATCCAAAAAAAAACAAAAAAAAACAATTATATTAATGCACTGTGTATGAATTTGTATTATGTACAGTGTTTTGATTTTTACATTTATTAAACACATTTAAGACTTTAGGAATGTTGCGACTTTGCTAACAATTGCTAGTACATTGAAAAGAAAGTCAGAGTTAAGGAAAAAACTGACATATTTGCTACTATGCGATTCTGAGCAACGCATCCGACTTTTAGAAAATGTCGTTTCTCAAGTTCTCTGAATCGATCGGATTACTTTGTAGTAAAATTGAAAAATCGGATGCCTTTTTTACGGATGCGCATTAAAAAATGCGCATGCGTCCTATTCAGAGGTTCACTTATTGTGTGCGGATGCGCAACTCTGAAGCGCACGTATGCTAATTCCTTTGCCCGTATCTGCATAGCGCTAACACGCAACTCTGAATCAGGCCCATGATTACCATCTGTGGATCTTTTCATATATATCAGTCAGGAATGAGCGCACCTGGATGAGTAATGAGCAAGGAGATCTGAAAAACATGCACTGTTACTGGTATTTCAGGATACGGAGAGAACATACAAACTGCATACAGATAAAGCCTAGTCTGAAAAATCGAACTCAGCCTCAGCACTGTGAGACAAGTGTTACTCACTGAGCCACCGTGCTGTACATGAGGGCTGTGTATGGATATTGTCCTGTTATTTACTGTAGATAATAAAATGTTGCCTAATTTTGTACACCAATTACTACAATAGTTGAATGGATTGTTATAGGAAACTCTCCCTTATTATATTGTTTCTACATTGTATCTAATTATGTTTTTATTTGTTAGTTAAGGTGAGCACTGGCAGATTCAGGAACACAGACCCAGCGCTCTGCATATCAGCATTGGGGACTTCTCTGGTAAAGAAGCGTATGCTGAGTACAGACCCTTCAATGTTGGGGATCAGAGAGACTTCTACCGGCTCTCAGCAGAAGAATAGTCGGGTACAGCAGGTAAGTGACCAGCGTAAAACTAATCTTCCTGGGTGATACAATGTAACGATAATAGAATAACTAACTAATGCTGTATTCCTTATTGCAAGAGATTGATTCCTCAGAGTTCCCAAATATAATGGCACCAGCCAATGCGGCAGCTGTTTTAGCATCATTGACAAACCCAATGACAGCTATCACCCGAAGTGTGCAATCGGAGACAAGGGGCCTGATCCAGACCTACGCCCGTGAGCGATCGTGCGCCGGTCGGGAGCGTAAAACCGGGGGAAAAAACACACTGCGCATGCGCAACACCCATAGTAAACACGGCCGCCCGATCCAGACGTACGCTGAAGCGATCATACGCTGCAATTATGATATGGGAGTGAAAGATCGTATCAGAGGGAGTTACTATACATGCAAATGAGCAGAAAGGGTGTGTTTACTTCCGGACGCTCGATCCATAAGAACGAACATGTAGTCGTACACAAATAGTAAAAAGAACGTACCTAGAGTAGGTTTATGTGATCCAACAGACGACGGCGTGTTAGTATTCACCAGGATCAGACGGCGTCAATACTAACACGCGGTCATACGCTGCCCGCTCATGTTTAAAGAAAACACAATTATTTTACATCAGCTACACCTGAATAGAGTTAACAAATGTTACTTCCTTTCCTTTATAAGTAGGCAAAGGTTTGAATGGTTTGCTGTTGTGTAGCTTATAGCTTTAGAAAATTTGTAAAATATTTGATAAAACTTATTATTTGAGAAACATCAGAACTTTTATCATCCTATGGTAAGTTACATTTTTGAGTGCAATATGTTATTTATTAGTATATATGTATATAAATATAATTGTGCAATTAAATTTTATGTATAAGAAAACAACATCTAATACTAATTTGTAAATTTATTTAGTGTTCAGACGTGTGTGTGTGTGTGTTTTTTTTGTTTTTGTTTATTTTATTTTTTTTAATTAATGTTATATATATATTTTTACTTTTATAAAAAATGTAATATACTTAAAATTTTTATATAGTTTTTGGCTGCAGAAATGGCCAATCCGGCTGTGGAAGAGGAGCAGCCACGGAGGAGGGATCATCGTCTGCGTCCTTTACATCGACTGAGGACTGAGCGCATCTATAGGCCACGTGTCAGCCTCTTTAACGTGACTGATGATGAGGTCAGGCGCATCTATCGTTTGCCACCCCATATCATCATGGAAACTCTTGCACTTGTGCAGTGTGACCTGACTTCTAATGTTATGTCACGTACAGCAATTTCACCGCTTACAAAACTGCTGGCGGTGCTACAATTTTGTGCCATTCCAGCGGGTCATGGGGTGCGCAACAGGAGTGTCCCAGTCATCGTTCAGCCGTGTGCTGGACACGGTTTTGAGGGCACTCCTGTTGCGCATGTCACAATTTATTAATATGCCATGGAATGAGGCAGTTAATATGCCATTGAATGAGGCAGCCCTTGTGGACATAAAGCAGCAATTCTCCACCATTGCTGGCTTCCCACATGTAATAGGGGCTGTGGATGGGACACATGTCGCATTAGTACCAAGGGGTGGAAACTCTTCTATTTTTTTAAATAGAAAGTTTCCACTCCATCAATGTACAAATGATATGTGACTTATCCCTACTCATTCGAGATGTGGTTGCCATGTTCCCTGGCAGCAGCAATGATGCCTTTGTGATGCGGCAATCCACGATCTGGCGTAGATTAGAGGAGAGGCATGCTAACGGTGGTAGCGATGCGTGGCTCTTAAGTATGTACATATGCTTATACTTAACTACATATACTGAAAAATATAATAAGTAAACATATTAATCTTGTGTATTTATAATATGTTTATCTAACCTAAAAGGTGACAGTGCGTATTCTCAGAGGACCTTTCTCCTGACGCCCTTGTTGAACCCCAGCACAGAGCACGAGCAAGTGTACAACGCCAGCCATACGGCCACCAAGCAGGTCATAGAACGGACATTTGGCCTCTTAAAATCTAGGTTTCGTTGTCTGGACCGGTCTGGGGGAGACCTCATGTATGCGCCTGACAAGGTATGTGAGCTCGTTGTACTGTGTTGTATTTTTCACAACATCGCGGTGAGACATGGGCTACCTTTTGAGATTGTGGCTGATGCTGATGTGGACCCTCCTCTGGCGGAACAGCAGCTGCGCAACATTTCCTTTTCCCAGTCTGGATCTCAGTTCAGGCACAATGTAATCTGCACATATTTTTCAGGTTAGTAGAATATGTAATTTCATTACTTATATGATGGTACGTTAAAAACATCGAACAAAGTAAGAAATAGTCAAAAAAAATTGTGCACAAAAAAAAAAATTATTACAAAGACCATAACAACAAATTTGTTGTAGACAAAATAAATTAACAAATTAAAGTATGGCAAACAATGTATTTTGCATTCCAAAGTAAATACAATAATTTTCTTTTTTGCTATTTTTTACCACCTTTGGTAGTTTTACTGGCAGCACTATCTTTGGGTTTTTTAGGTGGTGGTGTGGATTGTGCAGTGGTTTGAGAAGCTGTGTCTGAGCGAGTTGATAGCCTTGTAGCTGAACATGTAAGTGCAAATGATGTATTGGGTTCTGAAGGTTCTATTGATGGTTGTTGTTGGTGGAGTCCGGAGGTTGATGGTTGTTCATGCATTGGTTGTTGATTTTGATGCATTATCCAATCCATATATTTTATTGAGTGATTGAAGAAGGAATTAAAAAATTTTTCCATTTGATCATTATGTTGTATTATAGCTGTGAAAAAGTTATTAAATTTGCCATTTTGTTCTTTTTGGATGTTTATTAGTGCAGATGTTGTTTCGTAATTTCGGTCCAATTATTGGCTTATTTTTTCTATGGTTGCATAATGTTGTTGTTGAGGTGTAGGAGTAGGAGATAATTCATTGGATGTGTTCTGGTTTTCAGACTCTGTTGCTGGTGTTTTATTAGCCACATCCTCTGTCTCCACATCCGATAATGATGGACTGGCGGGTATAGATGGTTCCATTTCCAGAGGATCTGTGAGGTAAGACATCAAAATTATTATCTTGAAAAAATAAAATTATAAAATAACAACATATTTTTAAGATATGATCAAATATTAGTAATTACATAGTTATAGGACAAGTTATTTTAATCAAAAATATAATAAAAAACCTTACCTGCAGAGTCTGAGTGCTCCTCTTCCACCACAGGTGTTAATAATCTTGGTGGTGGTCCAGCACTTGTATCCATGTCCCCTACTCCTACCACCTCTGCTGGGGTAACAACGCTAAGGGCCATTTCTTCAATAGATGTTAATTTGTACGATTCTGGCAATGGGCCAGCACCACTTGTTTGCTCATGTTTTTTTTTTTTTTTTTAAAGCAAGTTTATTTTTGATGGGCTGTTTCAGATCTGACCATCTGTTAGGAAAAATAGAAACATTTTTAAAAACTGTTCTACATTAAATTATACAATTTGTTAAAATTTTAAAACCATTATTATTGAATTTAGATTGTAATATATATATATTTAAATCTTAATAGTAATTGTCTATTTTTTTTTAACATTAA
>WWET01002009.1:33693-45080 GCA_011038615.1 Limnodynastes dumerilii
GGGCCCCTGAGCTAGGGGGGCCCAGCACAGGCCCCCCCACCACTCACCAATAGTGCCACGCTGCCACTTCCATTGTCTGGGCCCGTTAACGGAGGCAGCTACACCAGATTTCGGGACCCCGGGGCCCGAAATCTGCTGTAACTGCCTCCATTAACGGGCCCAAGCCAGTAATACAGCTATTACTGGCTTTGGCCCCAGTACTCATTTTGGGAGATTGTGCTTACCAGCTGACGGAGTGATTGTGACACCATAACATCGGGGTATTCGGCAAAAGGATTCAAGATACCCTGCCTACCATCAGTTTCCTTACATTTTGTTTACATTAAGCTCTTATATGTGCATGATCCAACAACATTATTGGAATTTCTCAGGTGTCTATACTATGAGTGGTGCAGAAGTTTTTATAGATTTTTACGTTTGATATTTATTTCACACATTATATATATTTTAAAAATTAATTAAATTGTTATTTAATTTTATCTAAACCGGTATAGTGATTTTTTATTTTAGCCACTGCAATAACATTTACAATATTAATTTAGTATATACCACAGTGCTGTGTTCCTCTATATAAAAGAATCATTGTTTTTTTTACCAGGAATTAGGTCCTGTTCTATCACAGCCGCGTAGTAGATAACGAAGTAGCGCCGGTAATTTTATCTTATAATTAATTAGAACATAATATTACAGAATGAGATGCAACATGACTGCTATATATAGGCCTTGATGGTAATATGTCAGTTTTAAAGGAAATGTCAATTTATATATTGTGTAATCATATGTAAAAATAAATCACAATGTGTTTTCTCTTTTATCAAACAGATGTTCCAGTTGGCGAACAACACATGGACCCCTTCACGGACGAAGTTGTCAACTTGCTGCACATGCTGGTGCAAATGGGCCAAACAGCCCAAATGTTAATAGAATTATTTAATTTAAGTCATTGAATTTTTTTTTTTGTTTGGTATAAATGTTTATTTTGTTTAAAAAAAAAAGTTAAAAAAAAAAAAATTATGTTCTAGTAAAAAACTTAATTGTATGTTTTGAGTTCTTGTTTATTACATGTAGCATTTGACCATACATACATACCTTACATCATACACATCATACACCATAGAGCATTATGTCATTTTTAAAATAACACTTTTTAATAAAAAATACATATGTGTGATACAATTAAAAACAAGAGGTTTTAAATGTGTTAAACATCATTTAATTTTCAATATAGAAACTATAAATAGAACAGTAGAATGTACGCAGGATCATTAGTACATAATAGTCGTATTCAGAATTGTCCGTATGAAGGTATAATCGTATATTTTACTACCATCCTTAGTACGCATGGGCGTATTACCGCTACACTACTACCGAACTGTGGGTGTGCCTTCCTACGTACGATCGCTTGAGTTGCCGTAATTTTGTGTTGGTACGCTTGTGCGATCATACGCAATTGCGTATGATAGATATCGTAGGTCTGGATCAGGCCCATTGATCCATTACTCCACAGGGGACCCTTGTAACGTCTATCAGCCGCTGGGCTGCTGTGACACGTATCACCACTTGTTCAGAGTTTACCCAGTAGAATACTGTGCCACCGAGTTTTCGGTTGAATACTGGATCATCATTTCATAGCTATCGCTGAGCCCCCGTGCTCTGTATCAGTAGATTACTCCTTACGGTGTTAAGGTCCCATGTGCGGATCGCTGTGTCGAGCCTGCGTTCTTGCGCTACACCACTGGGTCTTCGAACCCCATGTGGCCATTGTTATTGTTTACGTCCTGCCTCTACACTGACCGTCGAGCCGCCGAGCTCCCGATCAGCTTTTTTCTGTGCATTTATTTGAGTACCACGTTGACTGTCAAGCCGCCATGCTCCCGATCAGCAGTTGTGTGCATCTGAGTTACCTTGAATACCGTTTCCTTACCTCGCTGCCTTTAATGTTGCCTGGATACTTCCTGCTTACTTACCGTTTCCTTGACAACGTCGCACATGTGACGTCACTGACCAGGCGCCGTCCCGGCGGTGATTGGTCACACGTTCCTTTATAATGTCTTACCCTTTCAGCACTTCCCTGCAGCCAATCCTTCCTTCTACCGCCGGACCCCCCTGACGAAGGTGTACTACGGTACACCGAAACAGCTGTCGGGCACACAGACTTTGGACATTTTTCATTATTCATTTTTTCTTGAAGCCTTTTGCTGTATACTGTGCACATATCATACCCACTGCCTGGGAACCTCTCATTAAATCTGATTATATTGCATTTTGCTTTGGACATTGTTTTATTTTGATCTTTTGCTGGCCTAGGACATCTTATTGCCCTTTCTCCATATATTACTTTGTGGCCGCGCAATCCACCTTTGTCATTTGAGTGCTGATCCCTCTTCACTCATAAAGTGTTTCATATATATATATATATATATATTTTTATATATGAGTCTGTTTTTATTGTTAAATTATATTACGAAACATATTTGAACAAGCATTATATGGAAGTGCCCACATCACAATCTGCAGGCTGGACCATGATATTTAAAAAGTATCACATTATACTCACACATAATATGGTACTAGCAGGTGGTGCAGCTGTACAGAGCACTCAGAATTATGTTCAATCTGCAGTTTGAACTTCCAATAAGCACGCACCAATTTCAAAATATTTGACATATCACATTCACATGCACTATGGCTGAGGCTTTACATAGGATTCAGAGGCTGATCAAACAATTTATCTAGTTAACGTGGTAAAATAAACTCTATACAGCTTGATATTTATGCTTAATTTGTATAACATAATAAACACATTTTAATGCAATTCTAAATGTGAAGACAATCATCATAAAAAAACAACCACAACAAAACACACATTAATATTGAATCTTAGTAACATAATATACATAATATATATACATAATATACAAGTATTTTGCTTTTTTTAGGGAATTGATCTTGACAAAACACTTCCCAAAACACTGAAGTTCATTAATTTAAACAAACATGCAGCTGTTTGTATGGAAAACCATTTGAGGATGTTAGCTTTGTGCTGTCTAGACATGTTTACCAATATATATTTCAATTCTAAACATAAGAATTGTTTTTTACTTTTTTACGTATTGCATTCTCCTGCGTATATTTACCTACGTTCCGGAAACATAATTATATGATATAATATTCATAAATTAAAGTAGTTCAATGAAAAACTGCGTGTCTTATGTAAACAATTATTTATATTCCTGAATATACGCAGCTATCAGAGCACGTTTTTTCATTTAATGTCATTTGTGCAAAAACACACATTTGAATAGTGTTGGCTCTTGTGCCCAAAATACATAAGAGCATTAAATGTGAAACCTAATACACTGCTGACAGATAGCGAAGATGCATGGAGAGAACATCTGTTACAGTGTTACTTACATACATTTACAAAAAAACACTCTTTTTTTTTTTTTTTAAATATAAACTGTTGTGTTTAAACATGAGTGACATTCACCAATTCCAATAGTGAATGTTCTTTGTGGGTGTACACATATGAATCCACCAATGAGGGCTGATACTAGTTTTAGCCAATCAGGATTAGGATTGTTGGTTAAATACTCTTTCAAAATGGCTAGAGCTGCCAACTTTACGATTGAGAAGCTGCTGTGTCTCGGTTGAGGTTATGGGGCAACTCAGGGGTGATCTCTTACATTCCAATGCAGCTAAAAGAGCTGCATATTGCCGCTGTAAGTGCCTGATACAGCGCCGGGCCTACTCTGCCATCTTTGGCGCAGAGTAACAAGTATTTTAATGTCAATTCTATGTATTATTTATGAATGCATAAATACACAGTAAAATATACTGTAAATGTTTGTTAAAGTGTTAATGTAATTGTATTTTTATTTTTTTAAATTCTTGTTCAATATATTTATTAAAGTTAATTGCATTTTATCTTTTTCTAACTAGTTTACTTCAAACTTTTTGTGTGTGTGTTTAGACGTAAACGTTTACACGTTTTCCATATTAAATTATGTAGATATATTTTTTTAACACACTTGTTAATAAAATGTTCAAAAATTAAATACGTAATTTATATGACATTCTTACAATTATTGTAAACATGCTTGGAGTTTTAAATATTTCACAAGAAACATTTTGGGATTTGAACAACAAATTTCCAAATCTCTCTCTCTCATTTTCTATAATGCAAGTAGCATTTACAGTGCTACCTACGTGAAGTATTACTCCATAAAACAAGCAGCAAATTTTATACAACACAAAAATTACAAATATATATATTAAAAAAATGTTTTAATAAAAAATAAAAAAAAGGGGTGCGTATAAAACCCTTCACATTTTAACATACAACAACAACATTTGTACTAATAACTTCGCTTACATATTACTATGTTATTCAGATTCTTTAAAGTCTATTCACTATTGCCAGAGAGGTACATAGGGAACTACCACTTACGGGTGATCTGGGTTATCTTGTTACACTACCAAATTCCAACTCTGAATCACTCGGATCTTGCTTAGCAGGCCCATAATATTCATTAGTACCCCGTGAGCTATACCATTCACTTTGTATTTCTTAAACATGCGTTACAAGATCCAGGATGTCTTTAAAAAGTGTGCAAGAACAAGCTAAGTCCACAAAAAGTCTAAATTTATTTTAGCTGGGCTTTAATCCATGCTCCAATGCAGACATTCAATCAAAATAGCATCATGGAGTATTTAAACAAATATCTTCTTGTTTTTGAAAGAAAAACACTATGCAATTGTACAATTCTCCATATATATGCGCTATATCCGACTATTACGGATGAAGGAAACCAATGCATTTAAGACACACATTGTAGAATTAAATGAAGCAATCAATAGTCAGAGAACAGAAGAGTTGGAAAACATCAGAGAATAGGACAAAAGATTTCACAAATAATGACCCTGATGAAGAGCAGAACATAAAAAGGTTCACCATTTTCAAAGATATTTTATAAAAATTTCTCACGCAGAAGAGGATAATGATCCTGTTAATTAACTGCACTGTCCAGCATTAATGATTCTACTGCAATCATATGCTGCAATCATCCCATTATATTAAAAAAATTCAGACTTCAGAAACTGTGTGACACTAATTCAACTGTTGAAAATTTTAATAATTGAATTTGAAAAAAAAACAAAGACGAGGGGATTTTCTATAATGTATGTACACATTTTTGCAAAGAAGAATGCAAGAAATTGGTCTAAAGTTTTTCAGATCTGTTGAAAACTTGGATACCAAAAATAAATAAATATTGATATACCACAAGAGGAGCCTCTTACCCAGATTGAAGTGTGTAAGGTAAGAACAGGCAAAAGTAAACCGGCCAAATACTACCAGCTACCCACACCAAAATCTAAAAATCATATTGCTTAAGCAAACTGTACAGCTTGGTCAGGGAAAGTTGGAAGAAAGAAAATTATCCTACACAACACATGTAACTCTGATAATCTACTTTTTATAATTCATAAGGCAATAAGTGATAGAGTGCAGTATAGGCAGAAAGAGAGATAAATGACAGACTTGGTCACACCTGCCAATGAAAGGGTTATAAATAAAAATTAATAAAAAAAAATAAAACATTAGGGTGAAGTTATGCAGTTATAGGTGCTGTGTGTTTTTGTTTCCTCCTCTTCATTCGTTTTTTGGAAAGGCTGAGTCATTGCTGCCTGTCACTGTTTCCATTTCTTTGTCTGCTTTTAGTTCTGTCCCCTTTTCTCTGCTATCTTGTCTCGCTTTATTTCTATGTCTCCTTTCTGTTAACAGAATTTAACAGAACGAGGCAGCAGCAATGTGGAAGTATATGAGAATGCCAGGGGCAATGAGGGTGCTTTGGCCCAGGGGTCCTCCTGGGGCAGGCCCAGTAAGAATTCTATGCATGGTTCTGGAGGTGGCAGGGGGTGCTTCAGGAGGCATGACAGTGGCAGTTTGTCAAGGGTTAAAGGGCAGAAGCCTAGCTAGTGTTGCTATTCCTGGCCCCTCTGGGGTCATGCATGCTCCTAAATCAGGTCCTGGAATGGCGAGGTATGATGGAGTGGGGCATCAGTACAGGAGTGGGACAGTGGATTGTGTAGATAGGAGTCAGGTGGGGAGCCAGGTTGAGAAGGGGTGTAGTAATGTTAATGAATCTGAGGTAGGGAGCAACCAGGAGAGTTTATATTTGGATGAAATTGATAACTTGTCTTTGGCTAGCGAGGATGTGATTCCAGACACTCCGCCTGTTTACTCATAGGTTGGAAAGGGCTAAGTCCCCTTCCATTTCTGCCAGGGGTTTCAGTTGCTGGACTCTCCATGACTTTTATGTAATGTGGGGGGTACCTCTCAAGCCCCCTTTACAGGCCCTTCCTCTGTCAATCAGATTCAGTGGCCTTTCCAGCTAGCCAATTTTCAGCAAAGTGTTGGCCTGTGGCTAACATGAGTGGACTGATCTCTGGGGTAGGGTCTCAGAATTTCCAGTGTGGTTTTATGCCCTATTCTCTGGGAGGAGCAAGATACAGCATGACAGCGTTTATTCCACTTACTAATGTCTTGTCTCCGCCTCCTGACCCCATCACTGGTCATGTTGAGGGTACAAGGTGCAAAAAGGCATCATGGAAGGCAGGATAAATCGGTGGTGGTCACTAATTTTCCTTTGCTTCCAGAGTTGGGCTCGGCTGGCGAGCAACGGGAGTGGAGTGGAGCGCTGCAGCGAGATCCTCTGGTCAGAGAGTGGCCATGGAAATGGTGATCCCCGATACTTCTGCTGCTGAAGTTCCTATTGTAGACTTGAAGCCAGGTGAGGTTGTTGGACATTGCAGGGCGCTTTGAAGAAGGTTCAGTCCGTCTTGGGCTTTTTGAATTTTGCTTGTAGGGTGATCCCCATGGGTAAGATTTTTTGTCAACGTCTGGAAAGGGCCACGGGGGGAGTGAAATTGTATCATCACTTTGTACATTTGTCGACAGCTGTCCAGGATGACATGGGAGTTTGGGTGGAATTCTTGTCGTAATTAAACGGAGTAAGGATTTGGAGCTCTGCAGAGCAGTCTAATCAGGAATTAAAACTGTTTGCTGATACTGCAAGTTCCAAAGGTTTGGTGCAATTTTTCAAGGGGCATGGTGCGCTGCACCATGGCCACAGACATGGGCGCAGACGGGGTTCACTGGGAACATTATTTGTTCCGGTGTGACAACTCGGGGATAGTTCAGGCCATCAACAATCAGAGGGCCTCGTCTCCTCCTGCGATCAATTTAATTTGTTATTTGGTTTTGCGGTGCCTTCGGTTCAATATTCATATCATGGCACGGCATGTCCCAGGCTTGTCTAACATAGTTGTAGATGCATTATCCCGTTTCAATTGGCCCCGATTTAGGGTGTTGGCGCTGCAGGCCTAGGCGTCAGGTTTGACATGCCCTTGTCATCTTTGGCAGATTGTGAAGCCAGACTAGAGGCTTTGGCGAACAACTCCCCTGGCCCCGGCTACTTTACGGGCATACAATCGAGCCTGGCAGCAGCAGAAGGCCAGAGCTCAGAGAGGTGAGAGTGATAGGCAGCTACTGTTACAATGGGAGGAGTTTCATGCAGGTAGATCTAAAGGATCCATGGCTTCCATTCTGGCTGGGGTATCTTATTTCTCTAAATTGAAAGACTGTTAAGAAATTACTAAAAGGTTTTTCATCTCCCGGTTTTTGAAAAAATGGTCTAGGCAGCGGCCCGCGGGGGAAGGATTTAAGGCCCATTGATCTTTCTCTGCTGCGCAGTCTGATATAATTTGTTCCTCAAGCTACCTTTAACATCTTTGAAGCAAGGCTTTTTAGAGTCGCTTTCATGGACTTTACTTTGGGCTCTTAGGATATCAGAGTTAGTGGCAGCTGGTAAAAAAGCTGTAAATTAAGGTATGCTGCGAGAAAAAAAATTTCTGAGTGGGAGTTCGATTTCCTGTAAGGTGCACAGGTCAAAAATGGATCAATTGGGGAAAAGACGGTGGATTACACTCTTAGCGCATGCTGATGTTGCAATCTGTCCTGGTGCTCTAGCTAAGAGGTACCTGAGGGGGGAGCACCAAAGCCAATATAATTACTTGGCACAACTAGATGGCTACCCCTTGACCAGGTTTCAATTTACCAGTGTGTTCAAAACCTGTTAGCAGGGTGTAGGCATGGATCCTTTGCATTTTGGCACCCACTCATTTAGAATAGGAGCAGCTACTTCCGCTGCCGTTGAGGGTCACCCGGAAGAGGCTATTATGGGTCTGGGGCAGTCGAAGGGCGTTAAGAGTTGATAACTTTTAGAGTGTTCATAATAACACCAAGTAAGTTCATGTTTTCTTGGTTGTTGACTTTAACGTTTGTTGCAGGTTCGGTAAGGTAAGAATTTTGTATGTTTAAAGGGAAGTTCGGGAGTCAGGGCGATCCAGATTAACCATCTCCTGCCTTATGGGGGGGGCCGGAGGACTTTTCTTCCACTTTTCCCACTCAGTGAGGCATTCTGATTGGTCTCTGAATGTCTCAGGGGGTTTTTGGAAGTTGTTCACCTCCGTCATCTCACTCTGACTACTATGAGCTTCTCTTCCCCACACTGTTTCACTTGTATGTGTTATGTAGTTTTTCTCATTTGAGTTTGGTGTGGAGGGAGTAGTGAAGAGCTTGGTTAGCAGTCAAAGTTTTAACTCGATCTGCTGGGGGTTTTTTATTGTGTTTCAGGTTCCCAACTTAAGGGCCGGCGTGCCTGGGTCATAGGACATTCCTAAGCGTTTTGGGCAGGTCAATTTTGTAAAAATCAAGGTTCGGTGTTGTGGCCAGTGGGGTGGGGGGTAGAATTCTGGGGGTTTAGGGGTATGAAGTGGGAGCTTTTATTTTCAGAAATGCTGTCTTTAATTTCGGTTTGCCTTATTGGTGGTCCATTTAGGGGGAAATGATGTGGGGCATTGCACTTCTTGTTCTTTGGAATAGGAAATTAAGGGGGATGTCACGGATTCACAAGTTGTTTCCTTCACTAATCATTTGCTGGTCTAATATTATCCCCAAGAAAGAGTGGATAGCCATAAAGGGTGTTGAACTGGAGGGTGGGGACGATGTTGTTGGGCCTTGAGGGATGGGTTGTTGGTCACCCTTAATTGTTCTTTGACCAGCCTTTGTTCAAAGGTTATTTGAGATTTTGCTATGGGTATAAGGTGGTGGGCGGAGGCACATGAGGGTCCCTCGCTGTGGTGGTAGAGGCAGGGGTGTCAATTTTTATATCTGGCACATGGGGAACGTTTGGGTTAACTTTGGCACACCTTCCTACTCTAATCAGGTTGCATGTTCCTTGTCGGGATCTGTTCTGCCTCCTCCACTTGAGGTGTGCACTTGAAATTTTGCCTTGGGGGATGGGTCTTGGGGGGTTGTGGGGATACCTTTGACAACAGAGTTTTGTCTATTGGAGTTGCTTAATTGACACCCCCACCGGCTATTGGTGCCACCTTGTCTCTACCCAAATTTATAGTCCAATTTATAGAAAAAATTAATTACATTTCAATTTTTTATCTCATTTTAATAAATATATGCCCCCTTTAAAACCCAAGTCAGTTGTCTGTGTCGTTATTTCAAAAGCTCATTGGGTTGGTGTGGGTAAGGTTTTCAGTCTTTGCTCATTTAAACATTAGATTTCAAAGGAAATTCGCAGATTAAAAACAAAAGATTCAAGCATCAATACTTTCCTGAAAATTCATCAGTATTATCTTTAGAAAGATTGGGTGAAAGGAAAAACTGAATGGTTAAAGCACCTAAACAGATTCAAAAGCAAAAATGTGTGGTACACATGGAAGTGTACTACTTACAACAGTTGAGTGCATCTGCAATGAGCCTCTGTCCTGACCCAGTTACCACTGGAATAAGCAATTTCATTAATGTTTGGTAAGATTATGTATGTATATATTTTTTTTAAATTTTTTTTTTTAAGAACTAAATGATTGAGGTGTGTGTAAATGAAATTTAGGTGAACTCCATTTTAGGTAAAGCCTTAAGTAAAATAAGAATTACCCCAAGCATTTTATTAAACCATGTCAATTGCATCCTAAACAAGTATAGTATGGAATTTTACAGTCTGAAAGATAAGCGTTAACCTGCCTGCACTAAAATGACAACATTGTTAACTAACTTCTATCCAAGTCATTTACTTGATACCTGTCAGATAGACTACTGTGATGCTGCCACTTTGTGTTCAGCATTATAATAATCCTAACCCTTGCCCAACACTATTATTACTAAAGTAGGTAATTAATTACCTTTGAAAGAACTCCAGCAGTAGTATTGGGAGAGGTAGATGAGAGAGTAACCAGATTTAAAAAAAAAAAAAAGGCAGCAGAGGAGCGAACAGAATAGTGCAGCGAAAGACTGGACATGAGAAGAAAAGAAAAAGAGCAAACAGGAAAGAGCGGAGAGAGAGCAAAGAGCAGCAAGGAAGAACAGGAGTGGAGGAGAGACAAATTTTGTCATTATGAACAAGTACCCTGTAGAACATAAAGGTTTTGGCACGATTCCTCTGTCGACATAAAATGTCACAATATTCTAACCCTGCTACCAATGAGACAGTCAACATTATATGTCAGCTGTATAATTGTTGATGTTTTTATTGTAACTACAAGCATCTCAAAGCATCATTATTCATGAATGTATTTTAAAATGTAGACAGGATTCATTTCATTTTGCATTAACTCAGTTGTGACGACCTTGGGAACATTCAAATTGTACCCGCCAGAAATCAAAGTTATTGCAACAAAAAATGGTAAAAACACATTCACCAATTTAAAGTGATGGCTTCATTGTTATATGATTATTGTTTCTTTTTAAGCTAAATGATTAGAAATAGTAACAATCAACTACAGTTAACAAAATATTGCACTGGCATAACATTTTATTTCATGTGGTTGTACAGATTGTAGATTTATGTAGATGCAAATATGATATTATTATTATTCCCAACGAGAAAATTGCTATTGGGAACGGGTACCCGGTAATTTGAAATATTAATTGTTTTTATTACAACAGTCTGGTCATAAATGTTCATACACTTTATTTCAATATATTTCACATTAAATCATCTGAAGTATAATGCTTTGAAATTACATATTAAGTAAATTCACCAAAACTAACTTTTCTTCTTATACTATGTTTTGAAGTGTCAATGATGTTTGTATTTTAACCTCCACTTGTTTCACTGAGTGAATGTTATGGAAGGGATAATGTAATTTTGGGAGAATGTTGTTACAAAGGAGAATAATATGTAATGTGAGAATAGAATAACTTGGGAGTATAATATGTAAAGCGGGGAGAGTGGAGTAACGGTGTGAGTGTATTATGTTATGTTATTTAAAAAATATAGGATAGGCACTTGGAAGTTACAACATAATAC
>WWET01002009.1:45122-56157 GCA_011038615.1 Limnodynastes dumerilii
GGACGTCAATTTAGTCTATACCCCAGGGCACCAAAAAAGTTAGTTACGGCCATTGGTCCAAGTACAGATCACTGGTGAAATCCACTGGTAACCTGGTTATCCTTTCCATCCCCAGAAGGGATTCCATTTACTACTCTTATCTATCCTGCAACCAAGATTGTGTCTATGCCACCATCATTGAATTCAATTCACTCATTTTCCAGCTTATTTAAAAGTCTGTGATGTGGCACAGTGTAAAAAGCCTTACTAAAGAAGACTAGAAAATCCATGTCTACAGCTCCCCCTTGATCTGTTACTAGTCATCCTGTTAAAAAAAAAAAAAAAAAAAAACACAAAAAAATNAAAAAAAAGTCACAAAGATTTGTTTTACATGATCTCCCCCGTGACTCAATGATGCTTGTGATCCTTTATGTTGCTAGATATAAGATACTGTGTCCTACACTTTGTGCATTTAACAGTGTCATCAGCTTACCTAAAACAGACGTAAAACTCAATGGTCGGTAGTTAAGTGTATATATACACACACACACAGTAAATATGAATGTTATAAAAATATATTATCAGCAGAACAAGTTATCACATGATGAGAACATTTTCAAGAAAATTCAAACAAGGTACACCATGGAGTGCTGTAGTACTTTTTTTGAAGTAAGGTTTTTTTAAACATAAAATTTTTATGGTATTCAGGGATTAAGGAATCTGAAAATACATGTTTAATATGTTTTTTTTTAACATAGGAATATACAATACTAAAAGACATGATTGCTGCAAAGAAATAAGTGGTAGGAAATAAACATACAAGGTCAACTTTATGAACTATCCCTGCTTTCAATGACTTAGAGCAATGCAGAAGAAAGCATTAAAAATTACAAAAATGATCTTAATTTGCAAAAAGTGAGAGAAGACTGTTGCAAAGAATTTGTCTTCACATTTACTGAGAAAAAAATACTGCAAAGGACAAACAAAACTACTTGTATACTGCACATTATGTGATATATAAATGTTAAAAATAAATCATTTATTTCATTAGGTAATTTAAAGGTTTGAAAATAGTCCTGTTTTAAAAAGAATTCTTTAAAAATGTTTAATTTAAATTTTTACACTGCATTTGTTTAATAAAATAAAGTTTAAGCAATGTTTACACCTTATATGCATTACTCAGTGGCATAAAATATGGATTTAAGAAGGGTATAAATATTACTCATGTTACTTAGTGCGTCTTTTTAAGACCATGACACCAAAAGGGGTATTATTCATAGAGATTATTTAATGTAAACTTTGTGATCTAATTTGATTTAATGGTCTTAAAATAACATGTTGCGAAAAAAAAGTTAGAGCATGATTAAAATGTGAATATGAAGCTGGCTGAATAAGAAGCCTACTTCAGCCTCGTCATGGAACACTGCAAAAAAAAAAACAATAAAAAAAACCTTACAAATGAATGTGAGTTTGTTAAAGGTTAAAGAGGCTGACTGACTTCTTGCAAAGTATTTTTGCATTTGTCATTCAACTTTAGAGAACAGAATGAATCCAATTTCCTTCACTGTTAAATGCAAGAAACCAAGCTCCTGAACTGTTGCAAAATAGCACAGCCCACTATGCACAATACAACGTACTAAACTTCCAGCATACCATGATCTGAAAAGACCTGATTAGATTCCTGATTGATCATTTCAGCGCAGATGCAGATTGTTTGAAAGCTCCCTTGGTGAAAGAGGAAAAAACGTCTCATATTGATATAATTGAACTGAAGATAACAGATTTAAGGCAATCTTTAAAAGAAGGAACCCTTGAGTATTCAAGTACTGTTCCAATACAGAAATATCTCAACGTCAAAGAGGATGCTCTAAACTACTTGGACCGGATCCTGATTTAATAATGACAGGGTACTTAAGCATGGGCAATGTGTAAGTACCCTGTTTGTTTCTCCTGCACATGCATACAGAGGCACATTATGCTTTGGAATGCAGCACAATCGATGTTGCATTCCGTGCAGCAACAGCCTTTGACATATTTATGTTTATATCATAATAAACATAAGAGTCGTATTTACACTGGAGTATCTACACTACGAGTGAGCACATGGAGCAAGTTTATTGAATTCTGGTGGCGTGACAGTTTGTATTGGACCTTTCTATTGCTTTTTCTTTCCTGACCAGAGCTAATTTCAGCACTACTGAGCACCCCTACTGGACATTAAGGGAGAAGTAGCTTGGGACATACAGTCAGGTGCATAAATATTGGGACATTGACAATTCTCATATTTTGGGGTCTATACACAACCACAATGGATTTGAAATTAAACAAATAAGATCTGCTTTAACTGCAGACTTTCAGCTTTACTTTGAGGGTATTTACATCCAAATCAGGTGAACGGTGTAGGAATTACAACAGTTTCCCGAACATTTCCCGAAGAATACTGCAAAAGCAACCAAAGAGTTTTTTAAGGCTAAAAAGTGGAATGTTATGCAATGGCCAAGTCAATCACCTGACCTGAATCCGATTGAGCATGCATTTCACTTGATGAAGACAAAACCGAAAGGAAAATGCCCCAAGAACAAGCAGGAACTGAAGACATTTGCAGTAGAGGCCTGGCAGAGCATCACCAGGGATAAAACCCAGCGTCTGGGGATGTCTATGTGTTCCAGACTTCAGGCTATAATAGACTGCAAAGGATTTGCAACAAAATATTAAAAAGTGAAAGTTTTATTTAGGATTCCTTAGTTTGTCCCATTACTTTTGGTCCCTTAAAAAGTGGGTGGCACATATAGAAACCTTTGTAATTCCTACGCCATTCACCTGATTTGGATGTAAATACCCTCAAATTAAAGCTGAAAGTCTGCAGTTAAAGCACATCTTGTTTGTTTCATTTCAAATCCATTGTGGTGGTGTATAGAGCCCAAAATATGAGAATTGTGTCCCAATATTTATGCACCTGACTGTAGCTACCCCTATCTTTGCCAATAACGCTGAACCTTTACAAGAAGGTGAAAAAAAATTTTAGTTACTGATTTCTACCAACACAGAAAGAGGCATGGTCTTCACAATTCTTCCTAAGGGTGAAACATTAAGCTTGTTGGCAGCAGAGACAGAAGCCATTCTCTTTTAGGAGGAATTGACAGAGGATTTCAAAAGGGACACTGCAACAGATACCTACTACAAGTGGCTGAAATTGAAAAAAATATCTACTTGACTATAAAAATCAAGGATAACTTGGCTCTTATTACATTGATAAAATGATACCTAGGGGCTTTATAATTAACAATACTTCTACAATAGTAAGGAATAGCCCTGATCTCTGCAGATAATGTGTGGGTCTCCTTAACAAGGCAACTTTTGATCTGATGATCCTGGGTATTGAGTCGTCTGGGAAGGCAGTCAAGAAACTTCATAAACAACTCAATGCCTTTGATACACAATACAAAGCCTCCCTATAGAATGATAAATCCCAAAACTGCAGCAATAAATACTAAGCACACCAACAAATTCATCAAATATAATTTTAAAAAAAATTGTAAAGTATAAAAAGACTATATAGAGAGCAGAGTGTGCACATGGCTCAAATAGTACAGGAAAACAGAGGCGTATAGATCTAGATAACATTCCTCTAGACCAGTGGTTCTCAACCTTATTTTGGGAAGTACCAGTTACCCACTATGGAATCATGTTAAGTACCACTTTGCAGATCATGTAGACACATACCCATGACCTAAAAAATATATTTTCAGTTTCTGTTGTTGTTTACATATTTTTTCAGTGATTTTAAGGTGTATTTTATACATATGCCATTTATACAAGATATTTTATGAACTATTTCCTCGGCCATTTGATTACATACCTCTTGACAACCTTGTCCAGTTTCCCTGAGTACCACCTGACAGTGGTCCAAGTACCACCAGTGGTATTAGTACCTGGTTGAGAACCCCTGCTCTAGACCACTCTCAGTAATTCTGTAATTGGACCAGACACCTCTGACAGTAAACCTGAGAACAACAACCAAACCCAAAACGGTTTTCTCAACAAACCTCCGGTGGGGCAAAGTGTAGGGACAGCCACACAAGAACTAATAGGCCCACCACGAAAAGCAGCCAATGCAATCCAGCAACATGGCCTACTGTCCAAGAGTACATGATTTACAACTTGATACCAAGGCCCCTATCAACACCTGAGAAACCAAGTGCAAAGTTTGGGCCTCTCGTTCATACCAACAAACCATTTTAATGGCCTACAATGAAAGATAGATTATCATCACATGACCAGTTCATTGAAAATAAAAGCATTCATTGATGACCACCCACATGTAGATGACACCTACAGTAGATTTAAACATAAATCTGCCATTGACACTATCTTTAATAATGCCTCCATTAAAAACTTCCTGAGGTTCCTTGATGATAGCACAGTTAAAGCAGCAATTCAAATTCCAGGAAGTTTAATCTAAATCCTTCCCAGTGAAGAGCCTTAAAAATAAAACAATCTGATATTCAGACCCACAGGCAAGGGGGGAGGAATTGTTATACAAACTAGAGAAGCATATTGCTGTGAGATATATAAACAACTTGGTTACCTACAAGTCTATGAACCCCTAGACACTGACACGATAATGAGGTTCAAGAAACAAGTCAACAACTTATTGAAAAAGGCAGTACAAGTGGGATTAGACCCCTTGAAAACATCCCAAGCATTGAGTCCAATACCCAAACACCCCTCAACAATACACAGTACCCTAAACTCACAAAAGTTTTGATAGATCTTCCAGGCCAACCTCTCATCCCTGCCCATGATTTTCTTTTCCAACCACTATTTCAATTTGTTGATGCCTTCTTACAACCAATTGTACATGCCCAAAAACATATCTGAAGGATACAACCCAATTACTCATTAAACTCAAAAAACTTTACCTAAGGAGTTCTTTTTATGCACAGTAAATGTCACCAGTTTATATATCAACATTCCCCACAAGGATGGACTGGAGGCAGTAAACAAGCTTCTTACTGACAACCCTGCGTATCAAGGACTCAGTGGCTTTGCTCACATCACTATGCTTAAACTGATATTTATCATGGGGTCCAATGTGGTCTCAGCATATGCCAATACATTTATATTTAAAGTAATAAAGAACTTCCCACACATTATGAATTGCTGTGACCAGCTTTCTCTAAAACTTATAGATGATATTCATTATTTGAACTGACTTCCAGTACCAATTCATATCCGCAATAGCCAGAATAAATACTATGCATCTGACCAGTGACAAGAAGGTTCCACTCTTTAATGTCCCAAATTCCAGAAAAGAAAATGGCTTGGCGACAAAACTCTATCACAAGCCTACTGATTATAACACTCTCCTGTGGCTCGCAGCCATCATCTACATAAACCGTCTGAATTGGCTAGCAATTGCTAGTTGTGAGAATTCTATTTCATTAGTTCTTTAGGAGCACAATAATGTTAACGTGTTTGTAAAAATGTTTATGTAAATAAACATGTCATATTTTGATCCATGTGATAAGATGTTTTGATAAATGTGTGTAAAATGCTAAAACTATAAACTTTGCCTAACACACCCAATTAACATGTCAATTAAGGCAGTATAAGGGTATAATGTTTAACTCATAGCATAAACTGTTCACACATGTTGCTATCTATAATGTAGGCATGTAAATGTAGATTAATCATTTAAAAATACTTAATCTGTACATGTCTGTTTATGACCCATTTTATGTATTACAAAAATCCTACACAAACAATTTTTTGGAAAACATTAAAACTTTATATAAAATCTCAATAATAAACTATTTATAAATAATTACAATATAACTGAGAAAAAACTAATTGCAACTATAGCCTCTGTCGTCATTGTATGAGTAATGTCCATTAAAATTGCGTACAGAAGAGGTTCAGAAAGATCTTCCTTAGTTCCTGTATTTAGGATAGATTAAAAAATAAATAAATCATTGTGAAATGGTTTCCCTGGGTCACTTATATGGATAGTACTGCAGAGTTGGCTAATGGTCAGAGGCGGATTGATTCCCTTCCTTCGACATCCTCTCAGAATTTGCAAGGTACATCAAGAGCAATCTAACGTACTATAGGCTAGGTGAATTAGGGTTACTTAAACCATGTGTTTCCAACCTATGCAACCACTAACTAGACAGAAGTGTTCTCTCTCCTTTTTATTTTGTTTTCCCTGATATCTCTATATTATTGATTTGTTAATGTTGAGGTGTAAGACTTAATGTACGGCTAAGCCTATGGTTATGCGAAATGTTTTTGTGATGGCTTTCTCCGCATGCCTTGTTTGTGTCTAACCTCCCCTACTCCGCTTTTTTGGCTTCTGTATCCATCCCTGATATCTCTATATTATTGATTTGTTAATGTTGAGGTGTAAGACTTAATGTACGGCTATGCCTATGGTTATGCGAAATGTCTTTGTGATGGCTTTCTCTGCATGCCTTGTTTGTGTCTAACCTCCTCTACTCTGCTTTTTTGGCTTCTGTATCCAAAAGAAAAAATATAAATAAAGTTTAGTGTTTTGCACATGACAGTTATTTATCCACCAAAAATAAAAGGGAACACATAAGCAAGAGTATATTTTCTACACTATCAATTTTCAGGTATAACAATTATTGAAAAAACCACCTTAACACAACTATATCCCCAGCAGCCTCATTCTCAGGGACCTCCTCTGTCTCCTCCACCACCTCCTCTGACTGCTCCATCTCCTCCTCAGTCTCCTCCTGTGACTCCTCCACCTCCTGCTGTTGCTCCTCATCATCAATCTGCTTCTTGTATGCTCCACACACCTGCGTTCTTCAAAATAAAATATAAAAAAATGTATTTATCTTTGATATTTTACGTTTCAGATATAAAACTTAAACACATATGAGGCTTGCATTTGTCACTTATATGTACCACGACAAATTTTGAAAATATTCTATTGACAATATATTTGTCAAACGTCAAAGCCTGACCACCGTTTCTGGAGCTTGTCAACCCTTCTCTCTGTGAACGTGGCATGAGAAACGTTTACGGAGCCTTTCATAGGCCCACCTAAAGGCCGCATTTCTGCAGGGCACATTTGGATTAAATGCATCTATTTCCAAAACCAGGGATCATCAACTTCTGGTATGAGAACGGGTTAGCGCATGCTACAGCCATTTACCAAAGATAATAATGCTCCAAGATGGTGCATACACGCTAAACCAAAAGAACGCACACAATTGGCTGAACGAAAACCACGCCTCCAAGGATCGTTGAAATAGTTTACTAACCTAAAAATAAGTCCAGTGCTTACCACAATATATATATATCAACACAGCAAATACAGTTACTGGCTAGATATTATTAACCATCAAAGTCATAGTTAATTTGATGTAAAGTTTGGATTTCGAATTTTTATAAAAAAAAATATATAAATAAAAAAAAATAGATAGAGCTGAAAAATCAGGAAAAAAAAAAAAAGATTCCAAAAAGCTGCTGTAGAAAAAAAAGCTGCTGTTGAGTAATGTGTTCTGTCACTATCAACATCTACTGAATCTGAAATACTTTAAAATACTTGATTAGGAACATATTCCTAAATGTACAAGCATCCGTTATCAGAACAAGCAACCATTATTCCTGTATGTGAGAATCAAAGTGAAACCGTAAAAGATGATCTGGAACAAATGTAAGATGAATGTGTGGTCATGAAAAAATATTTGCCAGAATGAGGGTGAAAAAAGGCAGGATTAATCTTGAAGTTCTCCAGGTAGACTTCATTTAGTCTAGTACCCCGTTCAGATTACCAGCTAAAAGCCGGGTTTCATGAAAACCCCGGCTTTTTCAGGCAATCTGAACGCAAACCCCGGCTCTCTCTAGCCGGTTCTTAGACCCGGCTAAAAAGAAGGGGTTTGCGGAGAAAGCCAGGTCCCGCAGCTCCACTGCACAGCGGTGACATGGGAAATCCTGGGTCACCGCTGTCAGTGTGAACGGGCAGCCCGGCATGTCCCTGCAAATCCCCTGGGTTTGAAAACCCTGGGGATTTGCAGGGCTGGTAATCTGAAGGTGGTATAAGTCACCATTCAATTACTTTATTTGGCCTAACACAGGTGAACTTTTAAATATATCCCAAATAAAAATATCCCATTAAGAAAGCTGTGCCTCACAAAGATAGATCAAACTGCAAGGGGCTGGCCTACTGTGAAGAACAAAACAGGGTATTTTGTTCAGTGTGTCTGGCATTTTCAAAGGGGTCTTCAGCAAATCCATTCATTGAAGGAACAGAGAAAGGAGACATTCATCATAGAAAAAAAAAAAAAGTAAAATGTACAGAGCCTGCACTGAAGCTTATTTTTTTAAAGGCCAGCAGTGCAGATATCAACAACTTGCTTCTTTCTAATAAAACCAAAGTCCACAGAGAACAAATTAGGAAAAGACGTCAGATAGTAGAAAGTGTAATAGACATTGTGAAAGTGATTGGCAAGTGTGGACTTCTCTATAAGGGAAACAAATTTGAAGCTGCTTACAATTTATAGGCCATTTCATTGGATCATGGCATTTTAATTTAGAACTTTTTCTGATTCTTAGCAAGTACAATGTCAGCGAATGCATAATAATAATCAAGAGGTTACATTTGAAAGGAAAAGGCATAGTATTATTTATAACATTGCACTCCAAAACAACATTCAATAAATTAGTAGAAACAATCTGCCTTATTAAGGACACTGTTGCAAGGGAAGTAAGAGAAGCTGGGGTGTTCTCAGTACAAATTAACACAACTCAGGATATAACATTTAAAGATCAGTGCTCTATAATTGTTACTTGTATAACAGATTGAGATATGCTGGGGCAGACAGAACTCATCAGTAATAACCTACAGTATGTTTAAACCTTCAGACGATAAACGAATCTATGGAGTTTTTCCCCTCTCCTGATAGAGTATGTCATCCATGTATGTGTGCGACAACCACCTTAGTAAGACGTACAGAATATAATTTACCTGAACAGTGGTGTTGGTATTTTTCTATTGGATGCAGAGAGGTGAGGCCAACGAATGAGATCTCAAGGAGTACTAACACACCAGATTGTAGCTTAATAAATTTGATTTATTAATATCTTCTCATTTAGGGTTCCTCCGATTAGCGAGCAGCTTTGCTTATTTTTGAATTCGATATTACATCAGTTAATTAAATAAATTTCGATTTTCAGACAATACCAATTTTAAAAATATTCTTACTCTTATTTTTTTAAACTAACAAAGAGGGAAAACCACAACTGTTGGTTGTGGTTTTCCCTCTGGCAAAAAGAATTTAATATTTTGCCTCAACATATGTGTTTTCTTTATCAAGTCTGTGTACTAAGCTTGAATCCAGCTAGGCAACCAACAAAAGGCGTATATATTCAACAGCATGTATAAAATTATCGAATGTCCCTTTAACAATGTTGTACTTCCCCACCATAAATCATCACGCATTTACATATCACCTTCTCCTTCAATAAAGATCTGCTTTCCCCAATAAAGTTCCATCAACCCAGGACACCTCTGATACCCAATTCAGCCTTTTCCACCAACTCTGCGTCACCTCTCCACCCACTGAGTGTATCTATACCGTAACGGAGATCTTGAGCTTTGCACTACAGCCTACGCGATGTCTCCAGTTCCCAGTGCTTTCCCGACTGTCTCTGGCTCCGCTTTCTCCAATTCGCACATCAGCCTCTCAACACATATACTACTCATCAACGTTGCACCCCCACATTGACGCACCAAACTCCCCTTTTATATCCCGCAGGATTCACCAACCGTTCCCCTTCAGGCCAAACATGATGCTCCGCTTTCCCTGTCTGTCCCCTCGCACTCAGTAACAGCCTGCATGCCAGAGCACTAGCCCGCATCGGACAGATGCGAGACCATTTGTCCTCTTTGCCGCCTTCTCTCACCACCAACAGTGATTCCTCCCACCAAATCCAACCACAGCAGACGCTGTCAATAGGGCAGACACACACCACCGACACAGAGACCCTCAGGGGCACCACATTCCTCCACATTGCATTGATGTGTGCCCTCACGCTTACATTTACAGAGTACTATCTATTAAAGCGACAATATATATTAATAACCAGGGCATTCATTTTTTTTATTATTTCTGTCTATACCGTTCGGGCAACATTCCCCTAGTACTTCTAGTTGAACGTCTAAGTTCTGTGGGGGCATCTTCTGTAACTTCAGGAATGCTTGGCAGATCCTTATCTGTTCAACTCGTACATTTTGTTATAATAGGCCAGCACATACTTGTTGAATACAAAGAAAAAAGAAAATAGTCCGGCGCAATCGGGTCACTAGAATGATTAAACTATAAAAAATACTGGATAAAGCGATAAACAAATAACAAAATGTATTAAATAATACACAATAATGGGCCCATATGAATATTTAAAAACCAATAAAATAGACTGGTATACAAAATAACTAAGTTGATCAACTTTTAAACAGAGAATGATGTCAATCCTCTGATCTCAACTGTTAGTAATACACAATGATGACGGTCTGATGAAATACTTTGTATCTCCGTACAAAGCAGTAATTAGCTTCAGCTCTGTATAATATCGAAGAACTCTTTCAAAATCCAGATAGTAGTAATGAAAAGCACAATGTACATCCACAACCTGTTTGTTTAGTGCAAAACAACACCGTATGATTTATCATATATATATGGCAGATTTGTTGTAATTGCTCAGTTAAGAGTAATCCAATATCAGGAAATCAATGAAAATAGATAGTCAGCAACTCCATAATGTGGAGTCCCGGCTGGTACCTTTATCCGATGTCCGGGGAGCTCCAATCACATGTGGAGCATGAATGGTTTAGTAACCGCCAAATGACTCGTGTTCACCGGTGGGAAATCAGGTTGAAGGAAAGAAAGGGGCGTCCAGATCTATGGACCGCACCACAGCAGTGTACGACGTGTGCACCCGCCGTACCTTGTAATCAGCTTTTCGGGGGACAGATGCTGACTTGTCCGTAGCAGCACAAAGGACCAGCCTAATAAAATCAATAAAT
>WWET01002009.1:56203-80390 GCA_011038615.1 Limnodynastes dumerilii
ATGTGGAGCATGGATGGTTTAGTACCCGCCAAATGACTCGTGTTCACCGGTGGGAAATCAGATTGAAGGAAAGAAAGGGGCGTCCAGATCTATGGACCGCACCACAACAGTGTACGGCGTGCTCACCCGCCGTACCTTGTAATTAGCTTTTCGGGATACAGATGCTGACTCGTCCGTAGCAGTACAAAAGACCAGTCGAATAAAATCAATCAATCACAGTCAGAGCCCAATAAACAGGCTGACGCGTTTCTTTTCGAAACGAGATTTCTTCAGAGGCACATACTTGTTATAAGATTTATTGGATTTTCCATCATGGGTGATCGTTCTGAAGCACATTGTACAGGTAAATCTTTCATAATCAGTTCAAAAGGTTTGGATTGAGCCAAACACAAAACCAAAATTTCAATTGATCTCGATGCACCATTCTTGCTAATCCACCACTTGCTTTAACAACTTGATAAACCGTGTTCTCAGGGTCAGGTCTGAATCCTCTGTACATGTTCTGTCGCACTGGTCTGCCTTGGTCTCCTGCTCCCTCCACCATTTCAACCCTGTACTGGGGCATTGGAATTCTGTGGTCTACGCACATATGGTCGCCTTAAAAAGTATGGTGGATAGCAACGCCTCTAATATGGGCGTTGCTGATTAGCACCCTCTCCCTCTGCACTGAAATTCTTCTGGCTTCTCTCTACCTTCACTGTTCTGGTAGTTTTGTGGAGGACCCCTGCGACATGGATAGCGTCAATAGTGATTGCGGTCTGCTGCATTTTTGACAACCAAATTGAAATATATTGTTAATTTTACCTGTTATAATACATTTTTATGTCTACAAATTGAGGTATTTTTTTATTTTTAGAAAAACAAATTTAGAATCTACACTTAAATAGTAGGGCTACACAAACAATCACATAAAAAAGACAGATATATAAAAATTTAACACATTAATGACAAGTATTGTTTTTAAAAACAAAAATGGACTCATTAATTGAGACTAATCACATGTAGAAATTAATTGATACACACAACATAATAGATTCTTAAATGAAAAAGAAAGGTTAGTTGCTAGGTTAAATATTAAGTAATTACAGTAAGACATATGTCCCATAAACTAGTTGTAATAAATTAATCAATACATACATGTACTTCAATAAAGGGTAGAATGTTTTAGGAAAAAAAAAACCTTGTATCACACAACATCCACAGTACAGAGTTTAGGAAAACATTATAAATGTTCATGTGGATCTTGCGGACATATTTAAGTTTTTACGTAAGGATCATCCAGAGTTAGGGCTATAATATTTACGCTTACGTAATTACGGCTTGAGTTACGACTTCGTAAGCGTAAATGCGGTAGGTGAGTGTTTTTCCTAGTGTCATTGGATCTTGCGGATGTAAATTGGTCTCTTATGCAATTGCGTAAATACGCCAGGCCATAAATACAAACGTGTATGTCTGGATCAGCCCCTTTGAATCATTTTGAAACATACAGTTTTTTACAACTTAATTTGGTGTCCGTGAACAGGATTTAAACCGTTACCGAAAAAAAAATTAAAAAAAACAGACTCCCATATCAACAAGCCGGAGATATGTCGGCAGATGCATCTACCAGTCAAGGGAATCCGTCTAGGGCAACAATATCGCCAATTACCATGCCGTGCTACTTTAGAGCTCCATTACTACCGACATTTGCTGGGAACACATGCACACAGGGTACGAGTTCTCTTAAAGACTTCAAAGACAAGATGCGGTCAATGTTAAAGCTATATCCGCTTAATAAGGAGATCGTTATCAGGCAGCTGAAAGCTCCAGCCCTACGTGAGATGAAAGCGTGGGCAGATGTATAACGGGAGACAGCTGAAGAGATTTTCAAAAGACTAGGAAGCATTTTTGACGCAAGAACAATCTCATAATTAAGGAATCGCCTTTACTCCAGGAAGCAGCAACCTCAAGAGTTACTGACGGAGTTTGCCCTGGCCTTACAGGAAGCTATGTGAGCAATTCAAGCCCGAGAGTCACAGGAAGTGGAGGAGGTAGAGGAGACCCTCACTAACTTGTTCACTGAAGGGGCACGTGGAGAAGCAATGTGGGCCCAACTCCGGATGTGGAGACGGCAGAATCCTGTATGCCCTTTCTCAGAGTTTAAGGAAGCTGTGCTGGACATCCTTGGACTGAATGAGACTGTGGAATCTGAATGTGAGGCAACTGTGGAAGAAACGGAAAGTGGACATCTTGGTGAGGTCAGACCGTACATGATACCTGACATCCTGGTACCCAAAGGGATGGTCACACAGCAAGCAGTCTGGTCAGGATCCGATCGGGGCCCTCACAAGTGCAGTCACGGAAATTATGGAGATAAGAGATTCGCTTGGAACAAGCTGGAGCAAGGCGCAATGAGTGGCGACAAGGACGCGGTGAAAGGAACCGAGCGCCATGGGACATTTCCAGAAATTCAGGAAGACGGCCCATGGATCAATTAGACTCGCAAGGAAGACCAATTTGTAGAGGTTGCTGCCAAAGTGGACACGTCGAGCGGAATTGGCATAACGGGGCTTTAAACGAAGAAACCCTGAGGTGAGGGACCGATCCTCGGGAGTAGAAACAGCAATAGGTCCATCGTTACAGGAGTGGTGGCCTCAGTATGTTGGAGAGTGCCAACACTTGAAAATTTGGATTGGCGTTGAAGTGCCAGCCATTCTGGAAACTGGCTCCCAAGTGAACACGATTCAATGGGAGGAGTTCCTTCGGCATTGGAATGAGAGCGAGATCATAACCCCACCAACTACCTAGTTGCAGCTTCTGGCCAGCAACGGACAACAGATTGCCTACAGCGGTTATTGAGAAGCGGATCTGGAGATCGGCAAAGTAAGACTTGAAACAGGGGTGTCTAGTCACAACGGTGAGAAACGAACATCTACCCCCAGTGATCTTGGGAATGAATGTCCTCAGAAATTGCCCAGATGAATTGAATTGGTAGAGGCACTCCGTATTTAGATGCGGGCAGCCGCTCCAAAAGAACGTCGGACGCTCCAGCAAACGGTGCGATTGCTTGAAGGGCAGAAGAGGTTCACCAACGGAGAAGTTGGTAAGGCCAGGATCACTGACAGAGGACCTGTAATCCTACTACCCAATTCCAAACAAGCAGTTTGGTGCAAGGTCAGGATTGGACCAGGCTGGCGGGACTATGAGGCCATAGTGGAATCCTGCAACATGGATGGGCAAAAACCCTTTGCTGTGGCTAGGACTCTGGTCAAGGTAGAGCACGGAGGAGTGCCAGTTCGAAAGTTGAAACCACATTGGTAACTTATCCAACTGTTTAGGCGCTGCCCTGTAGCGAAGAAATGCCATCACTATTAGTCAGCATCCCGCTGATTTCTGAAAAGGCAGAAAACGTATCCCTACTGGGACCAACCCACCAATCAAAGAGACACGCAGACCTTTACCCCCAGCAATGTATCAACCTGTACGGAATATGATCAATGAAATGAAGGAGGTTGGTGTGATTCGGGAGAGTCACAGCCCATGGGCAGCACCGTTAGTCATCGTGAAGAAAAAAGATGACACTCTTTGGTTCTGTGTAGACTACCGAAAATTAATAACAGTGATACACAAAGATGCCTACCCGTTGCTGAGGATTGAGGAGTCACTGACGGGATTGAAGACAGCGACGTACTTTTCTACGCTGGATCTTACAAGCATGTACTGGGAGATGACATCATTAAGCCCTCCGATAAGGGGGGCAACAAGTGACATATATTTGACAGAGGCCAGAAGACAATTAAATAATACGATATGCTACCAACCCTCCATATTTGACCCCACATTCGGTTTCTTACAGGAATATGAAAACATCATTAACAGGGCCTTATCAAATGGTGTAATATCTGAATGTGACTTTTTGGGAACATCGAGCCCTAAAATTGTGACATTCTACACGTTGCCGAAAGTCCACAAGAACGATAGGGCACCACCCGGCCATCCCATAGCGTCGGGCATAAACTGCCTGACGCAACAAGCTAGTAAATATGTGGACCACCACTTATGAAAATATGTAACAGCACTACCCTCATACGTAAGGGACACGCTTTATGTTTTGATTAGACTGGACGATGTATCAGTGGGACCCAATGTGTGGCTAGCAACATGTGATATTGAATCGCTGTATACAAGCATCAGCCACACTTAGGGGCTACAAGCTGTTCAGTCCTTTCTATATATGGAGCCATCGTCGGATTTTACTTAATTCATTTTAACACGAAATTACTTCACATTTGACGGTACCTTTTACCCCCAGACCCAAGGAATTGCGACGAGGACAGTATGTGTCCCCACGTACGCAAATATGGTCCTTGGGTGGTGGGAGAGGAAATTTGTGTATCCACTGGAAAAATACTTCCGTCATGTAATGTTATGGATTCGTTATATAGACGATGTGCTCATAATGTGGGATGGAGAAAAATCAGAGCTAGAACAATTTATCAGTGTACAAAATTCAAACAAGTTAAACATCAGACTGACAAGTGATTTGAGCCAAGAGAGTGTAAGTTTTTTGGATTTAAAAGTGTCCCTCTCAACAGATGGACATGTAGTCATTGACCTATACCGTAAATCCATGGCTACTAATACCATACTACACTACAAAAGCTCACACTTTCCTTCCACTCTCAAAAATATTCTCCTCTCTGAGAATGTGACACCTGGTTTGTTCTGGAACGGGTGCAGTCTCTTTCCTTTAGCTGCCCAGCATGGATTCTGTCTGACTTGGGCAATCTGTCCGGATGGTTAGTAAGCTGCACAGTTCTGAACTGGTGGAATAGCAGCCATGAAATAGCTGGATGGTGATGGCCAGTAGGGATAGATGACTGGATTGGGCACGGCCCTGACGCTGGCCATCCTCCGCATATACTGGTTGGTCAAATGAGCCTGTCGTTCGTCTTTACGCTGTGCTAGGGCAACATACAAGGGCTTGATGGCTATAATTTGCCCATTCATTTCAGTGATTGCCTTGGTTGCCTCTTCTGGTGATGAAAAGCAGACAAACCCAAATCACTTGTTGCGTCTGCCTTCCATCATAACCTTAGCACTAGTGATCGTATCAAAGGTTGAGAATTCTTTGCGCAATCTCATCATCAATACCATTGTCAAGGTTTTTAACAGAGTTTGACACCCTGATACCCGGTGATTCTGCCCTGCTTCGTTTGTTTAAACTTTAGCTTGAGCTCCATTTGTCTCTCCATCTTCTTCTGGGCTCGTCCTACATAAATGGCCTCGCCATTCATATCATTGCCATTCATTTCATCCACAGCTTTTTGTGCATTCTCATGTCTCTCAAAACTGACGAAACCAAATCCTTTAGACTTCCCACTCACGTCAGTCATAATTTTAACACTGAGGGTGGGTCCATATTTTCCAAACATTTCCTTAAGGCGTTCATCGTTTGTGACTTCACCAATGTTTATATCAAAAACTTTGGGGAAAACTCAGGCTCTGGCACCAAGTTCAGCTTCTTGCTCTCGCTGATTTGAAACAACTGACAAATACTTTGCGGTCATTTAAAAACATGCCGTTCATTTTATCGATGGCCCTCTCTGCAGCTTCCTGGGTCGTGAAATGTACAAATCCATAGCCCTTTGATCCATTTTCATCACACACCACCTTGCAAGAAAGGATGTTTCTAAAGGCAGAAAATGTATCGTATAGAGATTTGTTATGAATGGATTTATCAATTTTTTTGATGAAGATGTTGCCAACTCCCCTTTATCGCAGAGACGGGTCTCGTTGGGACCACATAATGCACACAGGCTTGTTCATTGCATTATAAGCACACTCCGCATCAGCTGGTTGCTAAAAGTTTATAGATCCAGCTTCACTGCAGTTTCTCTCAATATGCCCATTTCGGTTACACTTACGACAGATTGGGCGCCCTTGCGAATCCAATCGGTCTGTGGGTCGAATTGTTGACACTTAGGAGCCAGTGTCAAACAGAACCATCACCTCTACACCAATGATCCAAATCTTTAGGTGGGGACACTTGCCAACATATTGTGACCACCACTCCAGCGACAATGGACCTATTGTTGAGTCTCTTCCCGAGGGTCAGTCCCTCGCCTCGTGGTCTCCTCGTTTAAAGGACAATGAGGGCAGTTCTTCCGTTCAATGTGCTCGCTTTGCCAGCAACTTCTACAGATAGGCCTTCCCTGTAAGTCAAATTGATCGGTAAGCCATCAACCAGACTATCTTGGTATACCCCAGCATGACCAGTTTCTTCCACCACACTCCTGACGTCATTCTTTGCGTTGGCCTCCACTTGTCTCCTGGCTGAGCTCTTCTAGTTTCTGTCTCATCCTGGATCGATTCGGGGTTAGCTCTGTAAACTGCCTATTGATATTGATCTATTAATAGCCCCGATTGGATCCATCCCAGACGATGCCTGAGTCTGTTGAGTAACTACCTCCTTAGAATCTAGGGTGTCAGCCCTTATGACCAACTTGGCTTCTCTGAAAGCTGTCTTCAAGTTGTTTAAATTCTGTGTCTCCGCCTGTATCACTTTGATTAAGTCCCAGAATTTGCCGTAATGTCTCCTTAAACTCGGAGAAAGACCCATCCAGCTGTTGGCGTTTCCACATCCAAAGTTGTGAGCAAATTGCTTCCCCTTGAGCTCCCTCAATAAACAAATAAATCAGGGTCACATCGGCTTGATGGACTTCACGAGGATCCAATGCTTGTACTGCCTTCAAGGCCTCCTGTAACCCTAAGGCAAACTCTCGCAGTGTTTCATTAGGCCGTTGTTTCCTCGCATAGAGACGCCTTTTCAGTTCGGAGACAGTCTTAGAATAAAAAATTCCCACCAATTTTTTTAAATATGTCGGCCACGGTTTTTCTCTATTCATCCAACCATGTCCCATTAAAATCTCCACCTTCTGCGTCTCCGTCAATGGGTATAACCAGAACATTGAATGCATTTTGTCCCGGAATTCTTTAAAAGTACTTGCACCTGAAGTGTGCACATTCCCAGAGTACGTAGGCAACCACGGGGCTCCAAAATAATACGGCATAGTGATTGGCGATGTTGTTGCCATAGGCAGATTTCCTTGGCTAGATGATGCAGCCACCAACAGTGGAGATTTCTGACCAGGCGAAGCAAGTAGAAATTCTGGCTTGTTGTTGTGGGAGTCCGGGGTTTTGACATCTTATTGCTGTAACTAGGTTCAAATCATGTTCGCGGACACCAAAATCATTTAAGGGGAGCCTATTCTGAATCTTCTACTGGATGGATTTTGGATGACATCACGATTTAGGAAGGGCTGTCCTAATTTGCAGACCACAAAAGGGGTGGTTTAAACAAATAAGGTCAGTTGTGGGTGTAGTTTGGCCAGAAGAGGGCAGAGCTTATTTTGAATGTCGTTAAATAACGTGAAATATTATTAACAAAAATTGTACATATTGTCAAGCTGTTTAGTATTTTCAACTCATTTAACTTCAAGATTTAAACCCGGGCAACGCCAGGCACTTCTGCTAGTTGTAAATAAAAGCCAGTGTGCTGTTCTCAAAAATACAGTATGCAGAAAGTGGATTTATTTGTAAAATTTAAATGCTCCTCCCCACTCCTTAAGTTGTCTAGGTGGGCCAAATGGATGGGTCGCCTTGTCTGACAGAGTTCCAGGCAAACAGGACTAAGATTCATAAGCCTGTAGATCCGAATTGTAATATATGGCGCAAGTTTGAGCACTGCCAGAAAAAAAAAAAGGAGTTCTGCAAACTGTATTAATTAGTCGGATGTCGGAAAGTAGTGTGTATACGGCATATTATAATTAGACAGACACTAGAGATTTACACTTATCTCAACACTATATAGTTAAGCCTATCATACTGCAACATTATAACACAAATGGACCAGTTTTGGACTCAGGGTGCGTGCTGCAAATATGCAAGGTGAGGGGGAAAATTTTTATTGTAATGTAAGGGCAGATTTAGGTCAGGCTCCAGTCCACTGTTATTAAATGATATTGGGATTTTGAGAGAGAGAACACCACAAGATGTTCTGTACATAAGACACATTCTTTGGGTGACCAATCTACAATTTTACAAATTTTATTTTGTGGCCAATATATGACTGTTTGAAGTTGTTGCCACAATTTTAAGATATTAGTTAGTGACTACTAAATATTATCTGATGATCAAGAGAGAAATGGAATACACTGCAGCTTAATGTGCCCCTATTTCTCGTATGTATTGGTAGGTGGCCTGGCCTGGCCCCCCATGTGGAGGTTGAATTCCGCAAAGAATACAGCTGCGTTCTGTTGGGAAAATATTGCGCATGCACAGCACCTATTAATATTTGACTTTGCGTACCTAAATCAGGGATTAGATCCACTCTCTATTTACGATTTTTCTTCAGGACCAATTAGCAGTATGTTATATTTGATTTTGTTGAGCTGGTTCAAGGGGCCACCAGTAGTTTGTCTTCAAAGTCCCCTTGCTAAGGCTGTACAGGAGCAGAAATCTGAGAATACCTCCAAGGGCCTCATGTCCAGATTTCTGTCAGGAAGCTACTGGGTAATCTTGCCAAAGATCTTCTGTCAGATAACTATGAGGATCCCGGATAATCGGAAGTCATTGTCAACACTGGGTTTTTGTTTTTGTTTTTTTTTTTAAAAAGAGGACACATATGGTGTATAAGAAAGACATCAATAGGACCTCCCAAAAAAAAATAATTTGTTTCTCTTTAACAAATTAAATGCTACAAAACGCATTGTTACACTACTTCAAGAGTTATTATATGTAAATAGTTTAACTTGTAATTTTTTTATATTTTAATATAAAATTACTTATTTTCAAGTGTGTCTGGTGTTTTTGTCTTTATTTCTATTTTATAATTTCCTATTTATAGTGGCTGCATGAAAGTATACAAACTGCAGGTGGGGCTATAGGCTATAACTCACTATAAGCCCAAACCAGTTATTGTAAAAATGACTGAAAAGAGCAAATAAGCAGTAATTATATAGATTCAGATCTATCATTCTCTGTAATTCTACAGATGTCTGTGCAAGATAAGTTTAAAAAATAGAAACAAAACACCAGTGTCTACACATATCCCTGCAGTTTAATATATAGATCATATCTTATAAACAAATGATAATAATAATCTTAATTAGTATCAGCTTGTTCTCATATTCAGGTTGAGGAGTTTAAGTTACAACATGTGTAAACTACCCATATAATTAATAACAAATTTAATGTATTAAAGTCATTGGGCCGTTTTCACGTGAAGTTGCGTGCGTATTTTTAGGTACAATTTAACTGCACATGCGTAGTTAACTTTATTTACGTAACTAATATAGAATATATGAGAAAAAAGGGGGAGTGAGGTCCCTTAAATGCGCTAATACTTGACTGCAGCTAAGAATATTCAAAGAGTGTCCAACTCTAAAGGAGAAACAATGTAATATAGGGGTAGTGAATATTGATGGACAGCGCAGGTGCAAATAGGAGGCTAAAAAGTCTAAAACCACTGAATGTGTGTATGTGTGCTTCTTCACGGGGAATATAACCTCAGCAGAGAATATAGCACATAGAATATAACATAAAGAATGTAGCTTCAACCATGGGATGTTGCATGCAATGGGTGAATGGATAAATTCATTGGTCACACAATGTAATGAATAATACTGTTCAATAAATATCTGTTTAAAATATATATAAAGCTATTTTATTCAAGAGAATCATATAAATCATAAAAAATCCATAGGATAAAAACACCAAAGAAATCCAAAAATCAAAGGTAATTCCAAAGTGCTTCTCTTAAAAAGGCATTGTAATCCCAGAGTCCATGGATACTCAAATGGGCCGAAAGGGCCACGCCCGAAAAGCGTTAAGTCTTCCTTTATTTATTCACTTTTAGCATCCAGGGGATCCCCTTCCCATAAGGTACTTGCCTATCGGATTGAGTTTAACATCGGTGTTTGGATGTCCTATTCCACCCTCAACTCCGGAAGTACAGTGCACCATCTGGTAGGGGGCCTATCACTCGGGCTCTGCTAATTTTTATTTAATTTTTTTCTATAGACTATGCATTTTTACATAGACTAAGTAGTAGTTTTTATATGGACTGAGTTTTAATGTGGACTGAGTTACTTATGTGAGACTATTGTTGGCCCATTTGAGTATCCATGGACTCTGGGATTAAAATGCCTTTTTAAGAGAAGCACTTTGGAATTACCTTTGATTTTTGGATTTCTTTGGTGTTTTTATCCTATGGATTTTTTATGATTTATATGATTCTCTTGAATAAAATAGCTTTATATATATTTTAAACAGATATTTATTGAACAGTATTATTCATTACATTGTGTGACCAATGAATTTATCCATTCACCCATTGCATGCAACATCCCATGGTTGAAGCTACATTCTTTATGTTATATTCTATGTGCTATATTCTCTGCTGAGTTATATTCCCCGTGAAGAAGCACACATACACACATTCAGTGGTTTTAGACTTTTTAGCCTCCTATTTGCACCTGCGCTGTCCATCAATATTCACTACCCCTATATTACAATATAGAATATATGCCCGTAAATGCTTTAAGCACGGACATGTGAATCGCGGGGTCGAAATACATACCTGAAAAGTTACGTGAAAGAGGGTGGGGAGGCATTTAAATGAGTCTTTGAGGATGTGGTTACCTAGAGTCTACGGCATACATATACGCACGTAAGTACACAGGTAAAGTTGTTCTATGTAAGTCTACAATTGCACGGCCGTGAGAGGGGAGTGTCATGGGTGTTGGCTTGTTGTAAAAACTGATATTTATTTGAACAAATAAAAAAAAAAAAAAAAAAAAAAGATTTTTTTTAAAATATATAGGAGAACATGTAAAGAGAAAAGTATATGGGACTCCCCACATAAATGCACACAAAAGAATGGAGTAAATTCCCCAAAAAAGATTGATATAAAGTCAATTTGTCCGAGATAACAGTTCCTCTTAGGGGCTCACGTGAAACAATCCTTAGAGTAGTGTCCCTTGTAAAAAGTGCTGCCAGGATGGTAATCACGATTTGCAAGGGAAAAGATCAGGAATTCCAGGAGGGTGCTGTCTGTTTTGCTAACGCGTTTCTGTTCACTATGAACTTTCATCAGGGTGTGGTAAAGACGGGCAGGTTTGGAATTCCTATTTATAGGGCTCTGGGGCGGTCTCTAATTTAAAGAGAAGTAAAAACACTGTAAAAAAAAAACTTCATTTCACTGAACAACAACTTCCAAGGTAGAACAGAGAGTCAGTACAACTCACAAGATTATTGCACTTATGAATAGATGCGATTTCTATTAACGGAGTTCTAATTTGTTATTTCAAAAGGGTTTTTCTTAAAATCAGATGAAATTGAAATATAACCAGCTACCAGTTAACCAGCTGGGTGATAGTAAAATCACCCCTGCTTGTGGGCAGCAGCTACTTGTTTTGTGGAGCGCTACTTAAAACAAGTTTTTTTTCCAAAATATTTCCTATTTTTGATACCTCAATTACCTGTAAGCTGCACCATGTACAGACACCAAGAAGAAAGACAAAATATTATGCATGATTTTTTCAAACAAAATAATGAAGTTGTGGAAGAGGACAAAGATATGCACATTTTAATGGATAATCTAGAAAAAACACTGTTAAAGAAAACACATATCTGGTGGGAAGTTGTACCCCTGGAAAAATTTGAATCTGAGCAAATTATTCCCAAAGGACTGAAAGTGATGAAATTACCCACTTTGGAAAATGCATCAGAGAAATAAAAAAAAAAAATTGGTTTAAAATATTACAAAAATGCTCTCTCACTTCTCAATTTGGAAAGACGCACCCACCTTAAAAATTTGGAAAATGACATTTTATCATTACAGAAACAAGCAGAACCGTTTAAAGGGAAAGAAGAATTTAAGGAGCGCAAGAAAACTATCACACAAAATTAAAATGAATACTAAGGGCATATTAGAGAAAAAAATGGGGCAAATTCTACACTAACAATCCATCTCGTACATGTGAGTCGGAAAATGTGGACAATGGAAGCAATTAACAAATGGAAAATAGGAGACAACCACAATAAAGCTACAACCCAAAACGTATCCATGAATAATCAACATAAATCAAAAAACAAACCACATTACTATCAACAGAAAAGACCCTTTTATCATCACAACCAGGGGAGAAATTATTACCCGCACCAACAACAGAAGAGACACCTTCCCCTTTTCAGAAGGCAAGGACACCATAAGAAAAGCAGGATGTAAGAGGGGGACGTTCAATAAAGAAAAATCACTCAAAAACTAAAAGGAAACAAAGAGACAATGGTGACATAAGAATATTAGATCTCAGCTCTCATATCCTTGATCAAAGCGAGATTACAGTGCTTCAAAAAGGACTAAAATCCGCATCTACAACAAGAATGAATTCATTAAATAGATCGATTTGCAAAAATATATGAGAAAACAGTCTTTGAAAAAATTATTATCAAAAAGTGAAGATGACCAACCCTCAACTAATAAAGAACTTGTCCCAATGGATCGGACAGGATATAATAAATTTAAGAAACGTTCTAACCTTTAACCCTGTATTCAATTGAGGGAATTTTCTGGACACTTTTAATCACCTAGTCACGGAAATAGAAAACATATCAAAAACTAACACTAAGTATCATAGCAATATCACTAAAAAGGAAAAAGAAGCCCTTACCAAATTGGAAGAAAACGCAGCAATTGTAATCAAGCCCACCGATAAGGGTGGAGGCATTGTCCTGATGAACCGAGAGAATAACGAAATGGAAATACTTAAACAACTGAACTTAGATGGCATGTATAAGAAACTAAAATCGGACCCCCTTGAAAAAATTTAAACCAAATTGGGCGGATATTTGGAAGAGTATATTCAAAATGGCACAATTGAGACCAGCACAGCAGAATACAGTCAGGTGCATAAATATCGGGACATCGACACAATTCTCATATTTTGGGCTCTATACACCACCACAATGGATTTGAAATGAAGCAAACAAGATGTGCTTTAACTGCAGACTTTCAACTTTAATTTGAGGGTATTTACATCCAAATCAGGTGAACAGTGTAAGAATTACAACGGTTTCTATATGTGCCTCCCACTTTTTAAGGGACCAAAAGTATTGGGACAATCGACTCAAAAGCTATTTCATGGACAGGTGTGGGCTATTTTTTCTTGCTAAACATCACCACTACACAGAGCAGTCAAAGTGTAGACCTATGTAAAAAATTCCTTGACTTAGAGAAACTCATCCACAAGGAGACCAAACTATGGTGGGACACGCAAACCTAAGGGACTGAGAATCATTTAGATGACCCCGAGTTCATGTGTCGGTGGAACACTATTCTCAGCAAATGCTCTCTTAGATTGATTGACCTGCTAATTAGTAACTACCGCAACAAACTCAAGGAACTCAAATATAATATAGAGAGTCTTGACACTGAACTAACCCCCTTCAAAACCCAAGAAGACTACCAAAAATTAGAAGACCTAACCCTAGAGAAGCTTAAGAGAAAGGAACAAAAGATCATCTAAATTAAAAAGAAAAAGGCCCTAAGGGATAACCTAAACCTCAGTTATAAAACTAGGGACAAACCTATTAAGACAAAACAGATCAAAAATAATCGCCATCAGTGACAGAATAAAATCCCGACACCAACCAAGACAAAGACAAAGACAACAGGAAACACTGCATACAACAAACTAGGACTTACGTACCAACAATTTATGACCCAGATACACAAGACCAGACACACAGACAGCACGCGACAACCTTTGGACCCCTCAATTGCCAGCACACCCACGGATAGAGACCGTACTTTTTCAACATACAACTCAGAATCAGAGGAAGAAAATAGTAAGAGGATACTACAATCATTTGAGCTACGATGGCTAGATTTAGACATCACGGGGATAATGAATCAGGAACTAGCCCAAGAACCCACAATGGACGACCATGTGACCACACTACTGGACACAAACACCGGAGAACCATCAGACAACCAAGGCCCACAACAACACCCGCAAACAATAGAACACAGACCTGTCTCTACAACACATCACCAGGGCCAAAAGCTTTTTTTCAGGAAAAAACCCAAATACAAGAACAAACGCAGGAACCGACACAATAGGCAACACACAAAAGAGAAAATTCGAACAAGAAGAGGACACCGAGGCGGTGAAAAAGCCAAAAACAATGAGGACGGACCAAGTGTAGACCAAAATAAGCCGATCGGTATCTTCAACCTAAGCAGCTTCCAACTTACCCCGGTCATATATCTGTCTTGAACAAGGGACTCAAATTTGCCCCCACCAATCCGGCCAACAAATTCAACATATACCTAGACCTGCACCATTATATTAGGAAACTTACACGTAAAAGATTTTTTGCCAAACAACCTATCAGACACAAGGACACACAGACAACACCATATAGACATACAAACCTAAAACAACAATCGACATTCTACCCAACACAAGAAAAAAACCACTACCTACACACATTCAAAAAACTGGTAGAAAAGGATCTGGAAAAATTAGACAAACCCAAATACAAACTTCCACGACCTAACCTCACTAGAATAGAGAGACTGGCCCTGAAGGAACTACAGACAAACAACGACATCGTGATCAAGCCAGCTGATAAAGGTGGTGGCATAGTTATCCTAGACATCGCCCAATACGATCAGGAATCCCAAAGAATACTAGGCGTCACAGACACATTTGAAACTTGGAGGCAACCCCACGGAAACATATCTACAACAACTACACACCCATCTCAGAAAGGGACTGGAAATAGGCACTCTCTAAAAATGAATACACCTTTTTACACGAAAACCACCCAAAAATTCCAGTCTTCTACTACCTCCGAAAAACCAAACTAACCCACCAGGCAGACCCATTGTATCAGGCATCAACTCACTTACGTCCAATCTCTCACAATACATAGATAATTTTTTACAATCGTATGTCACCAAACAGATCCTACACACGAGACAGCACGGAAATCATCAAAACCCTGGAAACAGTACAGTGGAACGACAACCTATGGATAGCCTCAAGTGATGTCACATCTCTTTACACTGTCATAGATCACAAACAAGGGATAGAAAGTATTCAGTACATACTACAACAAGACAACACACTGCAACACCAACAAATCCAATTCATACTGGATAGTATAGAACTCATTCTTACCCATAATTATTTCGGGTACGAAGGGGACTACTATGTGCAGCGCCAGGGCACCGCAATGGGGACACGGTTCGCGCTAAGTTAAGCGAACCTCTTTATGAGCAAATGGGAGGACAAGAACATCTGGGGGAACCCTGCGGTGGGCGCGAACCTGGTGCTCTGGCATCGGTACATAGATGATATCCTCTTCGTATGGAAATTCATTACATCCCTCAACAACAACAAATATAACCTACAATTCACCACAACACACAGTAAGACACGAACGTATTTTCTTGATCTCTCTATCCACATAGAAGACAACCATATAACCACCACCACATTCCATAAAACAGTTGATGTCAATAGTTACATCTTAGCCACCACCCTAGCTGGCTTGCAAATATTCCTTCAGGCCAATTCAGAAGATTAAGATGCACCAAGATCACGGATTTTGAAGAACAAAGCAAGACCCTGACAGAACAATTTATTGACAAGGGGTATCCAGTCGAACTGATACAACGAGCCTATATAGAAACACACAACCTCGACAGGGAAGGACTATTGGAATATAAAGAGAGATAGGGGAGACAAGACTACTGATATGACCACCCCCCACTTCATCACCCAATAGAATAATGACATTAGGACAATCAGAACCATCCTACTGAAACACTGGCACATACTTAAAAAGGACGACATCCTAGGCACAATGTTAGGAAACAGACCAGATATAATCTACAGAAAGGCCCCAAGCCTACAGCAGAAACTTGTCAAAAACTACCTCAAGACAATGACTAACAATACATGGTTGAACAGTAACAAAACAAAAGGAATCTTTTACTGCAGTAGCTGTATCAACTGTAGAACACTTGACTGCCACCGGACCAAAGGCACAGACCACATAACCTCAAGAGCAACAGGGCAAACGCACAAGATCACTGACACCATTACATGCCACACAAAGAATGTGGTCTACATCCTGGAGTGCCCATGCTGTCTCCAGTACGTTGGCAGAACTATCAGACCACTTAAAGACCGGATGAGGGAACATCTCAGAAATATAAAAAATGGTTATGAGTTACACAGCGTCTCCAACCATTTTAGACAGCACCACAACAGCGACCCAAAAGGACTTACCTGTATGGGCATTGAGAAAGTTCGGAAAGACTGGAGAGGGGGGGACCATTTAAAACAAATCAACAAGGCAGAGATAAAATGGATTTTCCTGTTAAAAACCCTAACCCCAAAAGGTCTAAATATAGATCTGGAAATGCAAGGAATACTATAATCCCCAACTATGTCCCCCCATGACCTCATCTTCCAAGGAGGACATCACTCGTAATCGACAACATTTAAATAAATTCCCTTTTTCAATTAATCCTTTACCAAATCCTCATCGATTTCTCATGCCAATCACCATGTACCAATCCTCTCCACATACATGCACACACATATGCTAGTAGAAACCCATTTATACCACTAGTCTGCTCTCTGTATATAGGTTACAACTTTACCCACAATAAAGTTATTTACAGCACCCATGAACTACGGTACCTCATTCTATGTAATTTTATCCCTTTCCATAATTTGGCACTGTGTTGTTACCCCTAGTCAAGCAATTTATTTTATTTATATCTAATATACTGTACACACTGTATGTACTAAGACCATGTTTACATGTAACAGGCAATTGCCTTTGCTTTGTGCTCCCCCATGTTTACCTATGTCTCCACCCCCAATCATGTTCCACTCCCAACATATTTAAGACCCACTGAAACCAGCACCCACTACCCCTGAGGAAGGCACTAAAAGTGCAGAAATGCGTTGAGACGCTACCCAGAAACACTGTCCACCTATTCCACAGTGTATCTTATTTTAACACTGTACAATAAAGTTAAAACCTATATTATACGCGGATTGTGACTCCTCAGCCAGTTTCCTAAGTACACCCTGACAACGGCCTAAACAAGCGGGAAGCCGTGACGCTCTGTGATGTAGGCGGCAAGTCCGGAGAGGCAACCCACGGGGAATCCCCCCGCTACACCACGAGAAGACAGCCGCAACAAGGAGAGGACCGGGCGAGAGGACCGGAGACATCAGCCTGACCGTAGCCTGACCGCAGCCAAACCGGAGCCGCACCAGAGTCAGAGCCGCGCCAGAAAGGACAAGGTACCTGACCGCAGCCAGACCGTAGCCGCATGAGGGTCGGTGAGCAACAGGGGAGGCGCCAGCAGCAGAGAGAGCTAGGAGACCGAGTGGCCTGACCGCAAAGTGACAACAGCTCCAGTGAAGATGCTGCAAGACTACTGACAGGCCTATAACAAGTCATCAGACTGTAAGTGCAATTGCATTCTACATATCTATTGTGTTTTACAGTCTGCACTATCATTGTCCCCTTGTCTCTCCCTTTGCATCAAGCCATCCTGCCTCCTGTATGAACTGTTATACCACCTGTGTAGTTTATTTTACTTATAAAGTGTCTGTGGATAAAGCTGCTTTGGAGTCACATATAGATACACTGGTGCACACTTAACATCATAGGAACACTAAGACCAGAGCGCTACAACCTTCTTTATTAACTGCCTATTCCAGGTGTGTGCTATTCCCTCGTTATTTCATCATCAATTAAGCAGGTAAAAGGGCTGAAGTTGATTCTAGTTGTGACATTTGCATTTGGAATCTGCTGCTGCCGACTCTCAATATGAGGTCCAAAGAGCTGTCACTATTAGTGAAGCAAGCCATCATTAGGCTGAAAAATCTAAAGAAACCCATCAGAGAGATAGCAAAAACATTAGGTGTGGCCAAATCAACTGTTTGGAACATTATTAAAAAGAAAAAACGCACCGGAGAGCTCAGCATCACCAAAAGACATGGAAGACCACGGAAAACAACTATGGTGGATGACAGAAGAGTTTTTTTCCCTGGTTAAGAAGAACCCAAATCAAGAACACTCTCCAGGAGGTATGTATATATGTGTCAAAGTCAACAATCAAGAAAAGACTTCACAAGAGTGAATAAAGAGGGTTTACCACAAGATGTAAACCATTGGTGAGCCACAAAAACAGTTAGGCCAGATTAGAGTTTTTCAAACATCTAAAAAAGCCATTACAGTTCTGGAACAACATCCTATGGACAGATGAGACAGAAGATCAGCTTGTACCAGAGTGATGGGAAGAGAAGAGTATGGAGAAGGAAAGGAACTGCCCATGATTCAAAACATACCACCTCATCAGTGTAATGTCATGACGTGGGCATGTATGGCTGCCAATGGAACTGGTTCCCTTGTATTTATTGATGTGACTGCTGACAAAAGCAGCAGGATGAATTCTGAAGATTTTCGGGCAATATTATCTGCTCAGATTCAATCAAATGCTTCTGAACTCATTGGACGGCGCTTCACAGTGCAGATGGACTATGACCCGAAGCATACTGCAAAACCAACCAAAGAGTTTTTTAAGGCTAAAAAGTGGAATGTTATGCAATGGCCAAGTCAATCACCTGACCTGAATCAGATTGAGCATGCATTTCACTTGATGAAGACAAAACTGAAAGGAAAATGTCCCAACAAACAGGAACTAAAGACATTTGCAGTAGAGGCCTGGCAGAGCATCACCAGGGATGAAACTCAGCATCTGGTGATGTCTATGTGTTCCAGACTTCAGGCTGTAATTGACTGCAAAGGATTGCAACAAAGTATTAAAAAGTGAAAGTTTGATTTAGGATTCTTTAGTTTGTCCCATTACTTTTGGTCTCTTAAAAAGTGGGAGGCACATATAAAAACCGTTGTAATTCCTACCCCGTTCACCTGATTTGGATGTAAATACCCTCAAACTAAAGCTGAAAGTCTGCAGTTAAAGCACATCTTGCTTGTTTCATTTCAAATCCATTGTGGTGGTGTATAGAGCCAAAAATATGAGAATTGTGTCGATGTCCCAATATTTATGCACCTGACTGTATATTAATATTGAACATCCAAATACCCGTCAAATACATCCACCCAAAGGTCCATAAAGACCCTGTGAACCCGCCGGTAAGACCTATTGTGGTGGGCACTGGATCAGTGTCTTCCAATTTGTCAGAATTCGTTGACCACCATCTACAGCCTATTGTTTCAACTACCAAGTCCTACTTAAGAGATACACTGGATGATGTCAATAAACTGAGGAATATCACATGGCAGGAATCCCTCATAATGGTGACAGCGGATGTCAAATCATTGTACACCATAATTGAACATGAACATTGTATTATGGCCACTGATTACTTTCTTAACCAAACACAAATGGAACCCTCACTTAGTTAATTCTGAGCAGTATTTCTTTTATTTTACAGAATAATTATTTTGTGTTTAATGGCCTATTCTTCCTGCAATCAGTAGGCACATATGCAGACCTGTTTATGGCACATTGGGAGCTTAAGCAGGTTTGGAACCATCCGCTAGTTGGGACAAACCTGGTGTCCTGGCATCAATTCATTGACGATGTCCTTTTCTTTTGGAGGGGTAATTGGTCTAGTCTGGATGATTTCAGCAACACCAACAATGTAAATATTGAACTTTCTTTTAATATTAGCACGGTAGAAATCAATTTCATCGACCTGACTATCTATGTGGAGGATAAATTCCACACAAAAAACATACAAAAAACCCACAGACTCCAATGCTTATATCCATGCAAACAGTGCTCATCATCCGAGGTGGCTTTCCAATGTACCTTCGGGTCAATTAAGAAGAGTAAAACGTAACTGTTCTAAGGATACTGTCTGTAAAGAACAGATTGACAATATGAAGTTACGCCAAACATGTGGCGTTTAAGGCTAAAGAAGAAGTACTCCAATTAGATAGAAATATACTATTACAACCAAAAAGGAAGGATAATACAACCACCAACAGACAGGAATGGGCCTTTTCAACATAATATAATCAATAGAGAAAACAAATAGAGTGAAATAGACAAATAGAATATTTTTAAAAAGCACTGGCACCTACTTTGCAAAGAACCTGTCCTTGGTAACTATATTCCTCTAAGACCAAATTTCATATATCGAAGAGCAAGGAATATTAAAGACAAATTAACTTAAAGCGCTCTCCCTATGTCTAAACCCAAGACCAGAATTAAGAATACAGGTTTTTACAAGTGTGGTTCGTGTCAAATGTACAGAGTTTGCCCAGGCTCCATTGCCATTATTGCTGAATTTGAGGTCGACAGGAAAAGATATTGCATTCAACCCATGTCATCTGTCTGTTAGAATGTTCATGTGGTCTTTTTTATGTGGGATGTTTGAAAGTGAGACTTGCTGGACCCCTAAGAAATATTAGAGGTTATGAACACTGTCAGCACACTAAGAAAATCCATGATTGTTCTAGTGGATATTTAAAAAACTTTTGGGGTATTGAAAAAAATTAAACCTCATTGGAACATAGGAACATAGGAACAAAGAAATTAACACAAGACTGGCTAAGACAGAAATAAGGTGGATCCATAACCTAAAGACATTATCCCCTCACGGGATAGTTGAAGTGGTTTTTGTAGGGCATCATCTTGATCTGCCGATTGGCGATATTTGTTTGCTCTCTTTTATTTAATATCTCCACCTCTCTACTTGAGAGACCCAAAGACCCCCTTGTTGTGGTCATCCCCACTCTTATATTATCTTGCTTATTGTCTTTCTAGTCTATTGACTCCCATTATTGTATTTTATTTTAATTTATATATGCTTTTGAACACCTTCCCATGGATATTGATTTAGGACTCCTTAGAAAGGAAACCATATTTATTTATAGTCTTATGCATTACTCATTTATTTCCTCTATGTATATTTAATTTTGAAATATTGAGTTTTCTAATTTAGTCTCCCATTTTATAATTTCATAATTTATGCTTCCTTTTTTCTTTGTGCCGTTCCCTATAAGATACACCGCACTTTATTTATCCATTAGGGGTATAATTACATCCTAGTTCAATGTTGTAACACTTGTTTTTCAATAGAATGTATTTCTGTTTTTTCACAACTAAGACATTATAGCCTATTAAGGACTCATTAATAGATCATTTTAGATCTTATTATAGTTTTTACATATTTATATATGATATTGTTTTAACCAAGACTACAATGCAACTTTTTATTAATCTTTTTATTGTGATCCCATATTGCCCTTACAGGATGTTTGTTAAATGTTGACACTTTTTCCTTTTTTTCTTTTTTTTATATATATTTATAAATAGGTGCCTCATTTGCATTTAACATTCATTTTTAGTGCCCAAATAGGATAAAAATGTTTATCTGTTTTTACATATAGTGTTTAATTTAAAGGTTTGCTAACACATTAAAGGGCTGATCACCGCAACACTTTGTATCGAGGCACAATGTTTCCTTTTAAACTATCCAAAAGGAATATTAAGCGACTTGCTACTTTTTACATCTAGATTGTATCAAACAACTTCATAATAAGAACCCAGGTCTCACTGTAAGAAGATGATTGGGGGAGTGAGACGCCTTTACATGACGTCAATAGTATGCTGCTGATAAAGAGAGAGCGAGAGCAGACATGGAGCACTAGAAGGAGCGGGAACTTTTATCAAATGGAGGAAATTCAAAAGCAAATAGTTAGCACTGTCAAGGATGCCACAGTGTATTATAACATTGCAAAAATCCTAACTGACAGGGGCATCAAGCGCACCCAGCAACAGGTTGTAAACAAATTGAAGGCCCTAAGGAAGCAATATTCTAAAGTGCATGACCACAACTTGCATAAAAGTGGTGCTGGCCACATGCACTGGCCATTTTATGACCAGTGCAATATTAATATTGTGTTTGGGAACTCTGCCCTTGCCAATCCCACTGCCCTATCTTCGTCAAGGAGTGCCTCTGCGTACAGTGCACCGTCTGAAAGCAGCCAATCTAGTCCTCACTCACTGCTGCTGCTTGAGGATTCGCCAGCAGAGACAAAACCGTGTGATATGGACTTCTGCTGTGTCAGACGACAGCAGGAACGCGTCAGTGGAGTAAGTGCCGGAGTCGCAGCCTTTACCTGCAACATCGTCGTATCTGGCTGAACCAGAGACACAGGCGCTACGTTTAAACAGTAAGTAACTTATTTTTAAACACACCAATATGTAAATTTTTTACATTTTTTTAATAACAAACATCAGGTAAACAGTGAAACTAAATACAACACATCTGTAGCAGCATGTAGCAAGTGTGCAGGAGGGATAAGGCCTCAAGCAGATGTCAGCTTTCAACACTGCTATTTTATTTTACACCAACTTCCATGTGTTTAGGTACTTACAGTAATCAAGTTGAAGGCCCTTAGAAAACACTACTCACAACACAGTATTAAAACTTTGCTCAAATCCAAACTGACAAGGGCATCAAGCCCCCCCCCAGCAGCAGTATGTAAACAAATTGAAGGGCCTAAGGAACCAATATTCTAAAAGTGCATGACTACAACTTGCAAAAAAGTGGTGCTGGCAGCATGCACTGGCTATTTTATGACCAGTGCAATATTGTATTTGAAAACTGTGGACTGTTCAATCCCATTGCCCTATCCTAATTTATTTTGGTTTTTTTCCCTATCTAGTCTACAATGTCCCACAAAGGAAGAAAAAGCAGTCCAGGATAGAGCAAGCTACAAAAGCGATGACCATAGTAATGGTTGAACAGCTGAAGAAAATGGATATGGCAATGCAGGCACAAGAAGATACACGTCTCCAGCGCTTCTTTGAGCATGAGCTAATGAATGCTTTTATTACACAAATAATGAATATGCATGAGCGTATTAGCAGAGAAAATGGAGAATGCCAAATGGTTTTTCTTGATCACTTTTTGTCAAGAGTGCAAGTACATGCACAACCGCAACTCACAGGCTAATTATTCCTTTATAACAGAGGTCAAAATGTCTTACCACCAATCATAGAAAACCATTCTTGAAGACCTCAATGTTATCCTCAACAAATGCAAAATAATTGCCAAGAGTACCCACCTGCTCCAAATAAACCTGATGACCTGGCTGCTCAACATAACCCTGATGACCTGGCTGCTCAACAGTACACCCATTATCAACAGTTGTAATCACTGTTCAGTTATGTTTGCCTGTGTATTCATTTGTGTTTAGCTATTTAGCTATTATCCTGTTATGTTAAAATACAATAATAGTTTTGTTATTTTATATTGTATCATTGCCATGTTTGTAAAAACTATTTTGATATTACCACTATATTTTGTCACAATGACACAATGTACATAACTTTTGAAAGCAAACTGTTTTTTGTTTAGTATAATTGTTTTTTTTTATATATATATATTTTTTTTTATCGATCCAGTAAAGATGATATGTTGGCGCGAATGAATTCAGCACAGGTGTTGGGACACTCACCCTCACATGGCTCTGAATATACCCCAGATAGTTCAGAGTCCTGTACGTTCCACTCAGGTAGAAAATGCTCTCTGTATTTCACAGATGTTATGTAAAATACAGCAGGCAGCAACTACGAGGCACAAGCTTAGTATCAATGTCATTTCGCTTTAATAAACACGCCAACGTCCTTTCAGTCATCCAAAGGCATTTTCTACCACCATCCGAGCAGAACTGAGGGTATGGGTAAAGAAAATTTCTTACACAAAAAGTTTATATTGCTGGGTGAAGCTCTTCATCAACCATTGCCGCAATATGTAAGCCGCATCCCCAATGATGTGTAACGGGATCTCCATCCCATTAACAGTCTTGGATTTCTGTAAAACAATATATTTTCAATATATTACACATATAACAGTTTCCTGTGGTAGGTTCAAATATGCCATTATATGCACAATATAATATATGTGTTCAATTATATTTTGATCAATTACCATAACACCTAACATGCGGCTAAACACAGTCTTTACTAGCAAATAATTTCTATACAAATACTATCTAGAACAGGACAAGCTAATGGATATATATATATATATATATATATATATATATTTTATATCTATCT